>JASTWR010001703.1:0-35943 GCA_030770355.1 Harpagoxenus sublaevis | reverse complement strand
ACTGATTTTTCAAGTAATCGTTAATCAAAGCTGTTAATATTACTGAAAATATCGATGTTGCCGAACTCGTTTACTATGGAACCCCGTTTTACTCTTTAATAGTATAAATAATATTCTACGTAATATATAAAAGTTTCAAGAAATAATTGTCTTCAGAAAAATGGTGATTCTTACTAATGAATTAAAATTATGTCGATCATAATAAAATTGGATGAATTAAAATTATGTGGACATAATAAAAATTGGAATTATTTTTATGTTCCCGACATAATTTTAAATCATCCAATTTTTATAATGGTGCAACATAATTTTAATTTGATAAATTAAATTTATGTCGCGACATAATAATAATTGGATGAATTAAAATGATGTCGCTACGTAAAAATAATTCCGAATTTATATGATGTCTCGACATCATTTTAATTCGTCCAATTTTTATGATGTTGCCACATAATTTTAATTTGGTGAATTAAAATTACGTCGCGACATAATAATAATTGGATGAATTAAAATGATGTCGATACGTAAAAATTCCGAATTTTTATGATGTTTCGACATAATTTTAATTCATCCAATTTTTATGATGTCTCGACATCATTTTAATTCATCGAATTTTTATGATGTCGCGACATCATTTTAATTCCGGAGGTGGTGATTTTCGTTCCACAATATTGGCAGCACTGGGTAGCACTGGCGCCAACATTTCTTAAAGTACATGTGACTGTGCCGCGTGTTCGCATAACCTCGAAAACAACGTTGTTTGTAAATAAAGTCGGAAATAAGTTTGTGGCGATTACAGGCGTGACTATTTTAGCGAATCGGCGTTTCGCGACGTTTATACTGCAAGCTTGCTTGATGTAAGGAAAATCATTTTTGTATTCGGGATATTTCGTAAAAACAATTTCCGCCTGCCGCTTTTCCCGTTTTTTTTTACTCGCAGCATGACTGTTAATAACTGTCAGTTTTGTGGTATTTAGTCTAATGCCGCTTGATTTTCCACAATTAATAAAGTCGTGTGGAAAATTAGGTAACAATTATGATAATATTCTTATCGATTATTCAAAATATTAATATATATTTAATACAATCATTTTAATTTTATACAGAGTACTTATCACATAAATGTTTCGTCGAAAATATATCTTGAAACTAAAATATCGTCGTGTAATGAAAAACTAAAAGTATATGTTTCTGGCCAGGTTTAACTTGCTTTTTTATTTTCGTCTCGAGTGCGAGTAACACACGTGCGGAGGAGAAAAAAAATAAGTGACTTTGGTGAGTCTGCTCGTGCAGGAATATACATACAGGGTGACCCGGTGATTTTTGTTTGGAGCGGCGAGGTCGGTTTGAAAAATAAAGTGCAACAGTCAGGTGAGCAATTAGTTTATTGTTTATTATCACATATAATAGTAAAGAATTTAGTTATTCGTAAGACGTTGAAATAAGTTAAAAAATAAATGACTAAAGCTAAGAAATAATATAATAATTACTAATAAATGTAGTAATTTTATTTATAGAAATATAATGAATTAAAATACTATTAAATATTGTTATTTCCTTCTATATTATTATTATTATAAATTAGTAATCAAAAATTTATATTTATTTAGTTACTATTATGGAAGAGAGAGGTCCAGTAGAAGTCTATGTAGGAAGGACTCTCAAAAGAATTCGACAAATTATAGCTGATGCTGTAAGGACTTATGAATATTCGAAAAATATAGAGTATGGTCCACTGTATATGGCTAAAACAAATTTGAAGAGAATATCAACCGAAATATCAGTAAACACTTATAATAAACTTTTGGTAGCAATAAAGGCTTTATTTTTAATTCGACGTGACGGGCATCAGCAACGAGGGTATACTGCACCTAGGATAAATTTGAACAGTAAGTATTTTATTATTATTGTTGTCACACTTTAATTTCAATAGATACAAATATGTATTCTGCTTATTTAAATATGTTATGTAAGGCTCCTGGGTAGCCGTCGCTTCTATCCTTGTTTGATGATGTCAGAAGCGAGAAATGAGTGGAAATGACACGTTGAAAATTCTTGCGTGTCATTTGTAAATAAAAGAGATTTGCACAATTATAACCCTTCAGATCACTTCAGCACACTTTGAAAATACTTCGTGGTTTATCCCTTTCCCTTGAAGGTAATAAACAGCCGTAAAATGAATGTAATACAAAGCCTAACCATGCAGGCTTACGCGCCTACCAGCGCCTGTGCATAAGCCTGCATGGTTAGGTTTCGTATTACATTCATTTAACGGCAGTTTATTAACTGTCAAGGGAAAGGGATAAACCACGAAGTATTTTCGAAAAGTGCTGAAGTGATCTGAAGTGTTATTTTGTGCAAATATCTTTTTATTTAGAAATAACACGCAAGAATTCTCAACGTGTCATTTTCCACTCATTTCTCGCTTCTGACGTAATCAAACAAGGACAGAAGCGATGACTATCCAGGAGCCTTAATTATCATTTATTAACAATTATTCAGAATCTTTAATCGACTAAACTGGCAATATTCAAGCCCTGGTAGTCGAATTGGTTACGACGCCCGAACGGAATGCGGGAGGTTCCAGGTTCGAATCCTGGCTGGGGTAATATTTTTTCGCAATAAAAATTAAATTAATTTAAACTATCTACATCAACGGACCAAATCCACGGTCAAATTTCATCATCTCGATTTGATCTGAAACGTGCTGTGTGAATCTGACAAATCTGGTCGGCTCGCAGTCTTTCAATAAAGTTCATTTCGATAAGGTGATTGAATATTGCCAGTTTAGTCGATTAAAGATTCTGAATAATTGTTTAATTATCACTGGCGAATTAAGTAATGTATTATTATATATACCCACACCTTTGACTATAATTTCGGTGTTCCATCTTATTATTGTTTAGAAGTCGTCTTAATATGTGTTGTTGCGATGAATATTACCACATGCCCTGGTAGTCGAATTGGTTACGACGCCCGAACGGAATGCGGGAGGTTCCAGGTTCGAATCCTGGCTGGGGTAATATTTTTTCGCAATAAAAATTAAAATTAATTTAAACTATCTACATCAACGGACCAAATCCACGGTCAAATTTCATCATCTCGATTTGATCTGAAACGTGCTGTGTGAATCTGACAAATCTGGTCGGCTCGCAGTCTTTCAATAAAGTTCATTTCGATAAGGTGATTAAATATTGCCAGTTTAGTCGATTAAAGATTCTGAATAATTGTTCAATTATCACTGGCGAATTAAGTAATGTATTATTATTATTATACCCACACCTTTGATTATAATTTCGGTGTTCCATCTTATTATTGTTTAGAAGTCGTCTTAATATGTGTTGTTGCGATGAATATTACCACATGCCCTGGTAGTCGAATTGGTTACGACGCCCGAACGGAATGCGGGAGGTTCCAGGTTCGAATCCTGGCTGGGGTAATATTTTTTCGCAATAAAAATTAAAATTAATTTAAACTATCTACATCAACGGACCAAATCCACGGTCAAATTTCATCATCTCGATTTGATCTGAAACGTGCTGTGTGAATCTGACAAATCTGGTCGGCTCGCAGTCTTTCAATAAAGTTCATTTCGATAAGATGATTGAATATTGCCAGTTTAGTCGATTAAAGATTCTGAATAATTGTTTAATTATCACTGGCGAATTAAGTAATGTATTATTATTATTATACCCACACCTTTGACTATAATTTCGGTGTTCCATCTTATTATTGTTTAGAAGTCGTCTTAATATAGTGTTTAATTGCGATGAATATTACCACATGCCCTGGTAGTCGAATTGGTTACGACGCCCGAACGGAATGCGGGAGGTTCCAGGTTCGAATCCTGGCTGGGGTAATATTTTTTCGCAATAAAAATTAAAATTATTTTAAACTATCTACATCAACGGACCAAATCCACGGTCAAATTTCATCATCTCGATTTGATCTGAAACGTGCTGTGTGAATCTGACAAATCTGGTCGGCTCGCAGTCTTTCAATAAAGTTCATTTCGATAAGGTGATTGAATATTGCCAGTTTAGTCGATTAAAGATTCTGAATAATTGTTTAATTATCACTGGCGAATTAAGTAATGTATTATTATCATTTATTAAATTCTATTAAATATGAATTTTATACACACACACACAGTATACATACATACATACTTACATACTTACTTGCATATAATTATATATATATATATATATATATATATATATATATATATATATATATGGGGCATTCCACGCCAATTCGCGAGGGGTCAAACCTCGACTTTTTTATTTTCTGATGGCGGCTTGTTTTTTAGCAGGTTTTTACGAGTACTATACTCATGTAAGAGCGTTTTTATAATAAATGTAGCGTTTCTGAAATAGAGCCTGCGCAAAAATGTGTAATCCATCGGCTCCAAAGATTTCAATGACTTCTTTCGCCTATTAGACAACGTCCTAAGAAGAAAATTCATTGAACATAAAATACGCTATTTTGATCATATTTAAAAAAAAATTACTCCAGATTTTATAATAATATTTCTAAACAAATAAAGTAAAAAAACATGAAAAAATTTTGAATATCTCGAAAAACCCCATTTTCTATTTCTTTAAATTTATAGGGAATATTCTGGGAAATATTAGAAAAATTTTAAGACCGGTCCGAAGTTGCGCAGAAAATTTGGGAATTTTTTATGAATTTTTTTGTGCAGTATTCGACTCACAAAAGTGCAGTTAAAATCGCGTTTCAAACAATTCTGAATCGATTTAGCTAAACTTTTTTTAATTGATTGACATTACTTATTAACAACCGGTCGACGGTGAAAGACGTTATTTATTGCCAGTCACGGTCGATTTAAAATTACTTTAATTGTTATTCTATACTGGCGAAAGAAATTTATTATTCTGTTTATTATACACCGTCGACCGAAGAATCGGTGCTCCATCTTATAGTTGTTATTTGCGATAAATATTACCACAGCCCCAGTGGGTCGAATTGTCACGACACACCCGCACGGTATACGGGAGGTTCCAGTTCAAACCCTGGCGGGGTAATATTTTTTCGCAATAAAAATTTAAACTATCTAAATTTAACTATTATTAGAAATTACATCAACTGACCAAAACCCATGGTCGAAATTAATAATGTCTCGACGATTGATCCAAAAAAGTGCTGTGTGAATCCGACAAACCAAGTTGGCTCACAGTTTTTTAATGTTCATATCGGAAAGACTTTATATATTGCCAGTCACGGTCGATTTAAATTACTTTAATTAAAATAATAATAATCTGTTATTAAATAAATGTACTTATTGAATTAAATTCCTCTCAAATTTTATTATTTTCGCTTTTCTCACACTGTTCATCGCAATTTTGTTCCAGGATCTTCATCATAATTCAGTAAAAAAAATTTTACAGGCGTGTGCAGAAGGCACAGTTCACTCATTTTATTTGTTAATAAGTAATGTCAATCAATTAAAAAAAGTTTAGCTAAATCGATTCAGAAACGCGATTTTAACTGCACTTTTGTGAATCGAATACAGCACAAAAAAATTCATAAAAAATTCCCAAATTTTCTGCGCAACTTCGGACTGGTCTTAAAATTTTTCTAATACTCCCCAGAATATTCCCTATAAATGTAAAAAAAATAGAAAATGGGGTTTTCGAGATATTTAAAATTTTTGATGTTTTTTTTTACTTATTGTTTAAAAATATTATTATAAAAATCTGGAGTATTTTTTTTTTTTAATAGGATCAAAATAGCGTACTTTATGTTGAATAAATTTTTTTTTTTAAACGTTGTCTAATAGGCGAAAAAAGTCATTAAAATCTTTGGAGCCGATGGATTACACATTTTGCGCAGGGTCTATTTCGGAAACGCTACATTTATTTTAAAAACGCTCTTACATGGGTATAGTACTCGAAAAAACCTGCTAAAAAAAAAAAAAAACGCCGCCATCAGAAATAAAAAGGTCGAGGTTTGACCCCTCGCGAATTCGCGTGGAATGCCCCATACATATATATATATATATATGCATTGTGACGTGACGGTTCGCCGCGCGTGGCCAGGTAAATTCCATGTTTACTGCCATTTTTTCATTGTTGCATCTGCTTCGGCATCTCGTGAAACGCGTGGAGCCACAGGCGATTGTCGATATCACGATTACTGTTGAAGATACAGCCAAAAAAAGGTGATATGCCTTTAAGTCGCTGTAGCGTCTAAGCGGTTGGAGCTGGAGCTTTGGGGTCTGAGGACGAGTTGTAGGGCTTGACCTCCCCTACAAGTGGAACTTTGGCTCATCCCCCTACCCCTTCTAGTTTCGGAGATATAGGGCTTCAAAATTTTCAAACGGCCGCCATTTTGAAACCTGACCGTAGAATTTGATGCTTTTTATATATGTTGTAGGGGGCCCTCCCCCCTACACGTACGTAAAGGCGATCCAAAATCTAACGATACGTTTTCGAGAAAATAATTTTTAAGTGTTTTTTTGACTTTTTTTTTTTGGTCATTGGGCTTGGACGACCGGGTCATCTTATAGTTCTCGACGAGCCCTACAATTTTGGTCCTCTGGTCCACCCCTCTATCTGTTATAGTTTCGGAGATATAGAGCTTCAAACTTTTCAAACGGGCGCCATTTTTAAACGTGACCGTAGAATTTGATGATTTTTATATATGTTATAGGGGGCCCACCCCTCTACACGTACACACAGGCATTCCAAAATCTAACGATACGTTTTCGAGAAAATAATTTTTTAGTGTTTTTTTGAATATTTCTATTTGTTTTGGGAATTGGACGACTGGGGCATCTTATAGTTTTCGACGAGCCCTACAATTTTGGTCCTCTGGTCCATCCCTCTATCTGTTATAGTTTCGGAGATATAGAGCTTCAAAATTTTTAAACGGTCGCCATTTTGAAATTTGACTGTAGAATTTGATGCTTTTTATATATGTTGTAGGGGGCCCTCCCCCATACACGTACGCACAGGCGTTCCAAAATCTAACGATACGTTTTCGAGAAATTAATTTTTGAAAATTTTTAAATAAAATTTTTCCAAGTTCCGCTCAGAGGCTTTGCAAAATCGACCCCAAATTGTCTATGCCAGTCGACTCGGAACGTCGAGAAACGCGTTTTGGACTTGCAAATTTTTGATCATTTTTTGAGTATTTTTTTAAAAAATATTTCTAAGTCCTTATGCACAAGAGGCTTTGACGAATCGATTACACCTTGTCTATGCCAGTCGACTGGGAACGTCGAGAAACGCGTTTTGGACTTGCAAATTTTGGACCGATTTTTGAGAATTTTTGAAAATATTTCTAAGTTGTAAGAGTATCAATGAGGGAAGGCAAAATCGGACTCTGGGAGACTATTCCTACGGGTAGTACTCGACGAGAAACGCATAATGGACCCACAAATTTTGGATCAATTTTTGAAAATTTATGAAATTTTTCTAAGTCACTCGAAAAATATAAAAATTGACCCCCTCCCCCAACCCTTTTTTTTTTTTTTTTGTCAGGATTGGAGAAAATAAGCAAATTTAGTTAGGACGACGATGCTGGACTTGGGCTCGGGGGTACGGGTAGTTCAGGTTAGGTTGTGACCGGACACGGCCGTTTGAGAGTGTGGGAGTCGCGTAATTAATTCCAAAATCACGGTCGCCACTCGGTTTGACCTCTCACTACCGAGAAGGTGTGCTCGAGATATAATCTCTATTATAAGTTAGGGTAATTTCTCCCCTCTGTTGCAGGTAGATGTCCCAGATGGATCATCACCGTCGTCGCCGCTTCCCCGGATCCTAGCTTCACCGCATACCAGGTAGCTGCTCACTGATGCCGGGTCCCCTGGATCCTCGCGTTACCGCATACCAAGTTACCGCTCGCATATATGCTCGAGATATAATCTCTAATATTAATTAGGGTAATTTCTCCCCTCTGTTGCAGGTGTGTATCCCCGATGGATCATCACCGTCGCTGCCGCTTCTCCGGATTCTAGCGTCACTGCATACCGGATAGCTGCTTACTGTTGCCGCGTCCCCTGGATCCTCGCGTCACCGCATACCAAGTTACCGCTCGCATGTATTAATTATTAACGTTTATTAAATATTCGCTTTGTGTTGTAGGTAGATGCCCAGTGGACCATCACCGTCGCTGCGCTCTCCGTATCGGATATCCGCTGGCCTCGATTATTAACGATACTAATTTATTTTCTTCTGTTTCAGGTTCCTGCCCAGGATGGATCGTCGCCGAAGATGAACTTCCCCGGAGTCTCGCTTCACCAAGGAGTCAATGGACAACGTTGTATCACCGCCGTGGGACAAGGTGAGTAGAAGGTAAGTACGTTAAATTAATCTTGAGACACGACTTTCACTAAAGACGAATTATTTATTATAAATCGTTAAGTACTTGTAATTGTTACAATGGTTTACTGCACGCACGCAATGTGTCGTTGTACAGATGGTAGCTATTACCGCTCGCTATTGTTGAACGAGAAATTTAACGCGCAATCACGCGGGAGTTACCGGTTGTTATATACAGTATGCGTAGAACGTCCGCACGCTACGACTGTATCCGATAGACTGCCCAGAGCAACGTTGCTCGCTGTGGCTCCCTACCACTCCTAGCTATCCCCACTCATGGGTTGTTTTCGCAATCTCGCGATCACGCCACGCTGACGTCATACGTTTTTGCATGTTTTCGCACATGCCGACACGCTGTTTTCGCATGGTTGACGCGTGTGTGCCCCGTAACTCCTGTCGTGGGAGCCCCGACATGGAAATTTCCGCTTGCCGGTACACTGTTTGGGAAGCCCCCAGACGGGACCGCTGCACCAGGTTTCCTTTTTTCGCAATTTTGGCCGGAGGTTGACGCCGACCTGTGCGCACCCTCTCGGGGATGCTCCTCAGCCGGTTGGCCGTCGACTTTCCTGTAGAGGATGCCCAGGGATGATTCCGGTCACCGGATGTTGACGCCGACCTATGCGCAGCCTCTTTGGGATGCCCCTCGATCGTCCGGCACCCAACTTCCAGGTGGAAACTGGCTAGATCCATTTCTGGACCTCCGACTTTGACGCCGACCCCCTAGGCCGGTGTCCTAGGTCCTTGGAAGGACGTTCCCGCGGTCAGTTCTCGGAGATGTACCTCCTACGTAGCTACTTAGCTAACGCGTTATCGTACTTTGTACGCCGACCCTACTGGGACGCATACCAGGTCCCTCGCAATGCGTCTTTAACCGCGAATTTCCGATATCTGTTACAGTTTTCGAACGCGCCACCCTACATTGTCGCCAACCTATTATACGCGCGTACCAGGTCTCAACTAACATGTTACGAGACTCAGTCCCTGAAGAAGACGTCCGCTTAGCTACTTAGTGAACGCGTTGTCGGACTTTGACGCCGACCCGATAGGGACGTGTACCAGGTCCCTCGCGACGCGCCTGCACTATAGCCCTTTCGCTATTAATCCACGTTTTCGAACGCGTCGTCGGAGATCGTCGCTGACCCGCCAGGCGTATGTAACGGGTCCGAAATAGCGGATTTCAACTATCTATTCTTTAAGAAAACACCCAGGTGGCTACTTGGCGAACGCGTTGTCGTATCCAGACGCCGATCGATCTAGCGTGTGTACTAGGTCCTCGTCTTTGACCTCGCGTGAGTTTATACTAGAGATTGTGTGTGGCTCATGCCGGTTCGCGCGAATTTATGCCCAATTCTCGCGCGGATCAAAATTACAAGAAAACAATCACTCGCGTGAGCCGGTAACAAATCAAGATAGTGACTTGGGCGGAAAACTACACTGTGATATAACACGTAACCTGATATTAATGCTACGGACCGCTGTCCGTGCCCGGTGGGCCCATACTTAACTCTAATGAGTCCCATAAGGACAACGATAAACTATTTTTAAGAACAAAGAGAAATAAAATTTCTGCGGCCATTTTGCCGAAAATAAAGAGAACAAAATATCATCAATACTTTGCGCGGTGTTCGGACGACTTGCGCATACTCGCCTCGCGCACGACATTGCTCCCCTACATGTGACGAAGTTGGTCCAGGTCCGAGGGACCCTCGCTGTCCGGGCTCTCGAAGTCGTCCGAGGGTTGGTCGATCGCTCCGCTCTCGACCGGCACCTAGATCACCGGCTCCACAGCCGGAACTCCCAGCGCCGACGGCGCCACGTTCACGTCCTCGCGGCCTCCGGGCGCTGCATCCACTCGCGGCGGTATCGGCGGCATGTCTGGAAGCCGCTCGCCCGAACCCGCTGGTCGTCCTCTGGTCCCTGTCAGCCGCTCGCCAGGCATCGCCACACGCTCCAATACGACTCGCGGCGACCCCCTCACGCGCAACAGCTCCAAGGAAGCGTGCGGTCGCATTCTCCCCGTCAATCCGTGGTCGGGAGACGTTCCCGGTCGCGGATTCTTCTCCTGCTGGGCTTTGCGCCTCGCACGCTTTCGCCGCTCGTCGCGCCTGGTCTCGCGAGACACTACCTTCTCGCGCTCCCGCAGGTCCCAATTTCGAATGTTTGCGACCCTTGCTGCCTTGCGCTCACCCACGGGCGCTGGCACATTGCGGAGTGTTAGCGCCTCTCCGTCTACGGCCGGTACCGCTGCTTGGCTCCTCCCTAGCGTCGGTGTGCTCGCCATGGGACCGTTTGTCGCTCGTTCTTCCGGTATCGGCGTCGCCGCTCTCTCTTCCTCCACTGATTGCGCCATTCCCTCGGGGGCTCCCCTCTCGATCATTGCGGTAAGCCCGTACTCCATCTTTCCCCCGTACCTAGGGGTCCGACAGATGCTCGGAGTCCGGATTATGGTCTCCGCGTCCGAGATCGGCTCCACCGAGATCGCGTAAATTCCCGGTGCCGTCTCGCGTTGTTCTCGGGTCTCGGCATCTACACGCAGATCCACCGGGCTCGTATGTCCCAGCTCCTGTTCAGCGTTGGTCTTCCTTTCCGACGAGTCCGGCTGCTGGATCTCCTCCTGCAGTTGATCATTATCGGCGCCCGTCTCCATCTCGCTCGCCGCGTCCTTCGGATGCCCTGGCTGTTCCCTGTCCGGCACCGTTCCCACGTCACACGCCTCCTGGCCCACGTTGTCGGCCATCGGCTCCTCGGTTGCTGCGCCTCCGTGGGACTGCTCTTCCCCATCGTCCGCTGGGGTTGGCTGTTCCGGCTCGGTGTGGACACGCCTCGCCAGCGTAACTCGCACATCCGTCCCCTCTGGAGTGACGTCCATTCGTATGCGGAATGGTCGCCTGGCACCGTCCCTCGGCCATCCGATAGACGTGAGGATGGTCACGGTGAGTGGCTCACCCTCGTTATCCGGGTCCGGGACTTGGATGTCGCGCATCACTTCGACCTGGTGGTCGCGTTCTGCTTCCGCCGCCTCGATCTGCCCGATGATGGTGTTGATACGGGCGCGCGATTGTGCCACCTGTTCCTGGGTGACTGTTGGCGTTGGCGGGAGGGCGTCCGCATATCGCTCGAGCATCCTCACCGCGAGCTCCGTGTACTGCCGGTTAAGGCGGTATAATCTCCGGTTTACGACTCGCTGGAAACCCGCCTCCAACCGGGCCAGCAACTCATCGTCCAGCACACCGTCCATCGCTGTTGGCTGTTCGCCTTGGCGCTCGCTCGCGCACGTGTCACGTTCACCAAACACCCACGTGTGACGGCTCGTCGGATCCGTGTCGCCGCACTCGTGACGGCGGTCCCGCTCACGAATCGCACCGACACTTTGCAATTTTTTATTACGCACTCTTGTGTCGCTTGGCGGATCGCGTGTCACGGATCCCGGTCGTTCCGCGCTTTCGCACGTCACCTCGCGTACCGACGTGTGACGGCTCGTCGGGTTCGTCACGTCGTGCTCTCTGCGCTGGTAGCACTCGCTGTTCGCGTTTTCCCGATACGACACCCTGGCTCGCGCGCCTGCGTCGTTCGCCGGCTCGCGATTCACGGGCTTCAGCGAATGCTTCTTCTTCCTCGTCTCTTTTGTCGATCTTGCGGTCGGCTCCCCGTCATTCGTTGTTGTAACGGGCTCCCCGTCAGACTGGGTTTTCTCGTCTAACGTCTTCATGATCATGCAACACTCTTTGTCGCTCGCGTTGGAGATGTCGCTCACGTCTCCGTCATCTTCCTCCGCTACACTCTTATCGCCCTTCGCCGTTATCGCCGCGAGTTTTCTCCCGCGGTCGTCACGCCGAGGCTTCTCTTCTTTCTCCTTCTGACTCCCTCTGGTGATTATCTCTTTCTTGGGATAATTGTCCTTATCCCTGGTATAACGGGTGATTTTCGCCTTCCCCTGGCTGTCATCGCTGTCTGGCTCCTCGACGATGTCCACTCTTCCTTTCTGCTTCATCGCGGGTGAGTCCGCCCTTCGCCAGCTGGTCGACTTTGTCTGCGGCGAGGTCCTCGTCGCGTCGCGTCTGGCGAAATTGTCTTGGCGTCCATCGGTCCTCGCGTATGGATTCCGGTTGGTGGATCGCTCTGGGCCATATTCAAAGCGATTTGTCGGCTTGTCCGCCGCTTTGCGCGCATCATTGCGCATTCTCCTAGTTTCCCTCTCGTTTTCGAGGGTGTCTAGCATGCTTATCATTTCGTTCACGTTTCGCACTATCGAGGGCCGTAGCTCGCGCGCGATGTCACTGTCGAAGTGTTCCCTCAACGTCTGGACGACTTCCTCATCGGTCATCGGCGGAATCAATGTTTTGGCTTGCCTCGCCATGTCTAGTGCATACTCCGTCATCGACGCTTCTCCCGGCTTGTATCTGCCGAAGTATACTTGTTGTCTAAAGCGCATCTGCGCTTGGCAGCCCCAAAAGTGCTGCTTGAACTTATCTTTGATATCAAAGATATCCTCCGCGTATTGAAGTTCGTGCCACTGGCTGGCCGCTCCCTTCATACACTTCCCAAAGTAGAAGAGTTGCTCCTCTTCTGATACGCCCTCGTATCTCGCAAGATTCTCGAATTTCTCGAGGAACCTTATTGGATTCTGTTTATCCGACTTGCCCTTATATGACAGCTCGTCAAAGGGACTTTTGATCCAGCCTCCTCTCGGCAATCGAGCTTGTAATGGGACCATCTCCGTGTGCTTGATTTCTTCCGCGTTCACGCCGCTATACGCGCGCTCGCCCGTTTGTTGTGCGGCACTCCGGCCAGCCGGACCGCGCTCCGCATTTGGTTGTGCGACGCTATTACGCGTAGCCTGCACCGTCCGCATTTCTTCTAGCTCGGCCGTTAGGTGCTGTATCTGCAGCAGCAGTCGCTGTTCGTTTTCCGTAATGTTGTTCTCCATCGTCCTCTCTCTGCTGAGATTGATGGCTTCTGTGTGGTCGGTCTCCGCGTTCACGGTCAGTAGCTCTAACTCGTGGAACTCTGGATCCTCCGTATGCTCCTCTCGATCGTCCCGCTCGTCCGGCACTGATCCCTGTGATCTAGTGTGGATTCTTGGCGGTGTTCGACCTACCGTCGCCATGCGCCCTGATCTGACGCACGTCGTTCGTCCTCTGGCTCTCGCCTTCGGACCTATATTTGCCGTTGACGGTTACACCGTTGGAAACTCGAGTTCGCCCTCGCCCGTCCGTACGAGGTTTCGACGCGTTTGTGAAGGTCGCGTGCGCGCGCGCTGCGACCTCGCGTTCGTCGTCGCACGTTGTATTGACGTCTCGGTACGTCGTCTCGGTCTCTCGGATGTCCGTTCTTGGCTCGCGATGCTCTCCGGCACGCGTCGTACGACCCGCACTTACTGCTGTGTCGCACTAACCCCTACGTTTGGTGACGTCTGTCACTTTACACTCGCGTATCCTTTATGGTGTACGCACTTGTTGCTCAATCGCACTGATTGATATTGGTTGTGACCTGTGTCACGATGCACTTGTGCACCCGGTGTGCTTCCCGCACTTGCTGCTTTATCGCACTGATAGCTATCGGACGCGTGTCCTATGTCGCGCACTACGCGTTCGGACGCTTTTCGTACGAATGGTTATACCGCCTCGGCTGTGTGTCGCCGCACGATTCCGCACTTTTCGCGCACGTTGTTACAACACGTGTCGGACTTTGATTCACGGTCGCGATAGGTTCTCTTTTGGCTTTGTGAGTGCCGTATTCCACGCGCACTTGTATTTGAAGAATGTTCACTACGCAATGCAGACACGGTATACGTATCCTGTCACGGTCGCCATGATTGAAGATATTTTGGAGTTTGCGTGCTGTTCTCGCCGACCTCCTCGTGTCACCGGGATGTCGCAGCACGACGCTCAGGGAATCCTCAGCCCCGCAGGTCCTTCTTCACGTGTGTGTCGGTCCGCAGTTGCGTAGCTCGCGTACCTCGCACCTCTACTACTGTGACCGGACACGGCCGTTTGAGAGTGTGGGAGTCGCGTAATTAATTCCAAAATCACGGTCGCCACTCGGTTTGACCTCTCACTACCGAGAAGGTGTGCTCGAGATATAATCTCTATTATAAGTTAGGGTAATTTCTCCCCTCTGTTGCAGGTAGATGTCCCAGATGGATCATCACCGTCGTCGCCGCTTCCCCGGATCCTAGCTTCACCGCATACCAGGTAGCTGCTCACTGATGCCGGGTCCCCTGGATCCTCGCGTTACCGCATACCAAGTTACCGCTCGCATATATGCTCGAGATATAATCTCTAATATTAATTAGGGTAATTTCTCCCCTCTGTTGCAGGTGTGTATCCCCGATGGATCATCACCGTCGCTGCCGCTTCTCCGGATTCTAGCGTCACTGCATACCGGATAGCTGCTTACTGTTGCCGCGTCCCCTGGATCCTCGCGTCACCGCATACCAAGTTACCGCTCGCATGTATTAATTATTAACGTTTATTAAATATTCGCTTTGTGTTGTAGGTAGATGCCCAGTGGACCATCACCGTCGCTGCGCTCTCCGTATCGGATATCCGCTGGCCTCGATTATTAACGATACTAATTTATTTTCTTCTGTTTCAGGTTCCTGCCCAGGATGGATCGTCGCCGAAGATGAACTTCCCCGGAGTCTCGCTTCACCAAGGAGTCAATGGACAACGTTGTATCACCGCCGTGGGACAAGGTGAGTAGAAGGTAAGTACGTTAAATTAATCTTGAGACACGACTTTCACTAAAGACGAATTATTTATTATAAATCGTTAAGTACTTGTAATTGTTACAATGGTTTACTGCACGCACGCAATGTGTCGTTGTACAGATGGTAGCTATTACCGCTCGCTATTGTTGAACGAGAAATTTAACGCGCATTCACGCGGGAGTTACCGGTTGTTATATACAGTATGCGTAGAACGTCCGCACGCTACGACTGTATCCGATAGACTGCCTCGAGCAACGTTGCTCGCTGTGGCTCCCTACCACTCAAGCTATCCCCACTCATGGGTTGTTTTCGCAATCTCGCGATCACGCCACGCTGACGTCATACGTTTTTGCATGTTTTCGCACATGCCGACACGCTGTTTTCGCATGGTTGACGCGTGTGTGCCCCGTAACTCCTGTCGTGGGGCCCCGACATGGAAATTTCCGCTGCCGGTACACTGTTTGGGAAACCCCCAGACGGGACCGCTGCACCAGGTTTCCTTTTTTCGCAATTTTGGCCGGAGGTTGACGCCGACCTGTGCGCACCCTCTCGGGGATGCTCCTCAGCCGGTTGGCCGTCGACTTTCCTGTAGAGGATGCCCAGGGATGATTCCGGTCACCGGATGTTGACGCCGACCTATGCGCAGCCTCTTTGGGATGCCCCTCGATCGTCCGGCACCCAACTTCCAGGTGGAAACTGGCTAGATCCATTTCTGGACCTCCGACTTTGACGCCGACCC
This sequence comes from Harpagoxenus sublaevis, assembly GCA_030770355.1. Lineage (NCBI taxonomy): Eukaryota > Metazoa > Arthropoda > Insecta > Hymenoptera > Formicidae > Harpagoxenus > Harpagoxenus sublaevis. The sequence continues at coordinate 20,144 of JASTWR010001703.1, read as the reverse complement.
CCTAGGCCGGTGTCCTAGGTCCTTGGAAGGACGTTCCCGCGGTCAGTTCTCGGAGATGACCTCCACGTAGCTACTTAGCTAACGCGTTATCGTACTTTGTCGCCGACCCTACTGGGACGCGTACCAGGTCCCTCGCAATGCGTCTTTAACCGCGAATTTCCGATATCTGTTACAGTTTTTGAACGCGCCATCTTACATTGTCAGGTTAGGTCAGGTTAGGTTGTAACCGGACACGTAAGGTCACGCTATATACGACTCATTCGTCAAACTACCGAAATATCCAAGATTCGTGAAAACACGGTCGCCACTCGATTTTACCCGTTAAATCGAGAAAGGTAAGAATACTACTAACCGTATCCGTCGACTGATTCCCTCTTTTCTCTGTTTCAGGTGTTCCGGACTGCTGCTGCTGCTGCTGCCGCTGCTCGTCGTCGCTGGATCTTCTACGTGGAAGCCGCTTCTACCAACGATGCTAGGACCTCGCTCGCCGCCTCGGATTGACCCACAGGATCGTCGCAGAATTTCAGGTAAGTATCGTATCTTATTCGCTTGTATCGCAAGCAAAGTGCATTGACTCGCACTTGATTACCGCAGGATCAACGATTTTCGAAGAATTCCCCGGTTGGAAAGTGACTCAGGAAAGGTCACAGGATAACGTCGAATAACTTCTGACACAATGTATCCTTTTATGTTTATAGCAAAATATTTATTCAGTAATATCGAATAAATTGTCTTTACAGTTCGATTCACAATGTCTCGTTTCACTCGCTCTGAGTTACATTGGGATCGTTTATCGTGATTCGCGTGTAGCGCGTTAGATCGGTAAAATTGCTTGTCGTTCGATATTCGATGCGCACTCGGGTATCCACGGTTGTATCGAGAATGTTCGCACAATTCTCCCGACGGATTGTCCTTGGTGTTGTAACCGGTAATCGAAATTCGAGCTTCCGTCACAATTGTCGATCGCGCTGTATTATCGCGTAACACGGTATTAATTTCCGGATATCGCTCCGTACGCGGGCCACGTCGGTCGTATCGAGAACTTCGAAATCGCTCGCTAAGAATAGGACGCGTGTTAACATTTCGAGATCTCCCGACAGACTGCCCGTCTTTATGCATGAATCGCGCACAAAGTCAAGTATCGCGAAAAGTACATCTTATTCGCGAACTCGCGGATATCGCTCCGTACGCGGGTCTCCCCGGTTGTATATAAAGAACTTCGTATACGTGTCGAAACGTGTTATCTCTACGAGCTCTCCCGGCGGACTACCCTCTTTATTATGCATACAAGACTGCATAAACTTTGAGGATCGTGATATATCACTTTATATTCGCGAACCCTCCCGCGGATTTCGCTCCGTACGCGGGCCACGTCGGTTGTAACGAGAACTTCGAAATCGCTTGCTAAGAATAGGAAACGTGTTAATGTTTCGAGGTCTCCCGGCGGACTGCCTTAGAGCCGTCGCGCTCTCCTGGGCACCTCCCCTCCTGAGCGGTTACCCCCACTCTTGTTATTCAAGAGTGGCCACGTGATCGTCGTATGTTCGCAGCTACGCAGGAGACAAACAAGTCTGACGTCACGGAATTTTCCAGTATGTTCTACGTTTGCCGAATTCGTCTCGCCGATACGCTTCGAGAATATTCCATCTATCGCGTCGCTCGGCTATTTATGTTTTTTCAGGATAATTCGACTTTCACACTGAGACATGTTGTTTCGCTTGCTCACGGCCACCGCATCTCGCATGTTCGGTGGCTATGAGCTTACATTAATGAATACAACCCTTTTTTCACAGCAAGATTTCGCGTACATGAATATCGCTGCATGATCGTTGAATCAACGCGGGACTCTGATGTTCGCGTTGTTTAGCATCTACTAAACGCCCCTATGTCACTGATTTACGCGCATGAGGCTCGAGCAGCGATCTCGGTGCTCGCCGATCGGATTCGAGTGGGATCTTGATATATGCGCTAATTAGGGCCTAACAAACCCATCTGTCACTTTGATTTTGCCGCATGAGGTCCGTGCAGCAATTTCGTTGCTCGCCGGTCGGAATCGGTCGGCACCTTGATATCTACTCTAGTTAGCCCCCCTGAAGTGCACCTATGGCGATCAGGTTTGGCTAAACGGCCCGTACAACAATCTTGATGCTCATTCATCGAATCACGACCTGACCTTAATATTCACACTATCCGGCGTCCCCTGAACACGCCCGTATCGGTCAGGTCCGATTACGTCGCTCGTGCAACAATTTCGCGACACGCCTATGGAATCCCGACCTGACCCTGGTATCCAGGCTAATGGGTGTCGCACAAACACGCCCGTGTCGGTCAGGTCTGGTTATCCCGCTCGTACAACAATTTCGTTGCTCGCCCATCGGATGCAGACCTTAGGTTGTAACCGGACACGCAAGGTCACGCTATATACGACTCATTCGTCAAACTACCGAAATATCCAAGATTTCGTGAAACACGGTCGCCACTCGATTTTACCCGTTAAATCGAGAAAGGTAAGAATACTACTAACCGTATCCGTCGACTGATCCCTCTTTCTCTGTTTCAGGTGTTCCGGACTGCTGCTGCTGGCTGCTGCCCGCTGCTCGTCGTCGCTGGATCTTCTACGTGGAAGCCGCTTCTACCAACGATGCTAGGACCTCGCTCGCCGCCTCGGATTGACCCACAGGATCGTCGCAGAATTTCAGGTAAGTATCGTATCTTATTCGCTTGTATCGCAAGCAAAGTGCATTGACTCGCACTTGATTACCGCAGGATCAACGATTTTCGAAGAATTCCCCGGTTGGAAGGTGACTCAGGAAAGGTCACAGGATAACGTCGAATAACTTCTGACACAATGTATCCTTTTATGTTTATAGCAAAATATTTATTCAGTAATATCGAATAAATTGTCTTTACAGTTCGATTCACAATGTCTCGTTTCACTCGCTCTGAGTTACATTGGGATCGTTTATCGTGATTCGCGTGTAGCGCGTTAGATCGGTAAAATTGCTTGTCGTTCGATATTCGATGCGCACTCGGGTATCCACGGTTGTATCGAGAATGTTCGCACAATTCTCCCGACGGATTGTCCTTGGTGTTGTAACCGGTAATCGAAATTCGAGCTTCCGTCACAATTGTCGATCGCGCTGTATTATCGCGTAACACGGTATTAATTTCCGGATATCGCTCCGTACGCGGGCCACGTCGGTCGTATCGAGAACTTCGAAATCGCTCGCTAAGAATAGGAAGCGTGTTAACATTTCGAGATCTCCCGACAGACTGCCCGTCTTTATGCATGAATCGCGCACAAAGTCAAGTATCGCGAAAAGTACATCTTATTCGCGAACTCGCGGATATCGCTCCGTACGCGGGTCTCCCCGGTTGTATATAAAGAACTTCGTATACGTGTCGAAACGTGTTATCTCTACGAGCTCTCCCGGCGGACTACCCTCTTTATTATGCATACAAGACTGCATAAACTTTGAGGATCGTGATATATCACTTTATATTCGCGAACCCTCCCGCGGATTTCGCTCCGTACGCGGGCCACGTCGGTTGTAACGAGAACTTCGAAATCGCTTGCTAAGAATAGGAAACGTGTTAATGTTTCGAGGTCTCCCGGCGGACTGCCTTAGAGCCGTCGCGCTCTCCTGGGCACCTCCCCTCCTGAGCGGTTACCCCCACTCTTGTTATTCAAGAGTGGCCACGTGATCGTCGTATGTTCGCAGCTACGCAGGAGACAAACAAGTCTGACGTCACGGAATTTTCCAGTATGTTCTACGTTTGCCGAATTCGTCTCGCCGATACGCTTCGAGAATATTCCATCTATCGCGTCGCTCGGCTATTTATGTTTTTTCAGGATAATTCGACTTTCACACTGAGACATGTTGTTTCGCTTGCTCACGGCTACCGCATCTCGCATGTTCGGTGGCTATGAGCTTACATTAATGAATACAACCCTTTTTTCACAGCAAGATTTCGCGTACATGAATATCGCTGCATGATCGTTGAATCAACGCGGGACTCTGATGTTCGCGTTGTTTAGCATCTACTAAACGCCCCTATGTCACTGATTTACGCGCATGAGGCTCGAGCAGCGATCTCGGTGCTCGCCGATCGGATTCGAGTGGGATCTTGATATATGCGCTAATTAGGGCCTAACAAACCCATCTGTCACTTTGATTTTGCCGCATGAGGTCCGTGCAGCAATTTCGTTGCTCGCCGGTCGGAATCGGTCGGCACCTTGATATCTACTCTAGTTAGCCCCCCTGAAGTGCACCTATGGCGATCAGGTTTGGCTAAACGGCCCGTACAACAATCTTGATGCTCATTCATCGAATCACGACCTGACCTCAATATTCACACTATCCGGCGTCCCCTGAACACGCCCGTATCGGTCAGGTCCGATTACGTCGCTCGTGCAACAATTTCGCGACACGCCTATGGAATCCCGACCTGACCCTGGTATCCAGGCTAATGGGTGTCGCACAAGCACGCCCGTGTCGGTCAGGTCTGGTTATCCCGCTCGTACAACAATTTCGTTGCTCGCCCATCGGATGCAGACCTGACCCGGTTACCTCGACTAATCGGTCCACCACGAGTTCACCCATAACGATAAATTTACCTCATGGAGCTTATGCAGCATTTTCGGTGCATGTCCGGTGAACTTGGCTAAAATTGTGGTTTCCGTACTCGCGGTAGATCGACCAACATGAATCTATGACTCATTCACGCGCAAGACGCTCGTGCTCGGATTTCGTAACGCGAAATTCGTTAACCGCGAAACTCAGTCTCACCGGCGTATCTCGGTCTTCGACAATCGTATCGCGTCGTTAATTCACGCAAAATCTCTCTCTCGGTTTGATTCTCGTGCACGACGTAATCTGTCATATGTTAACGCTGAATCACGGGTTTTTCCCTCCTTTACCTGATCATTGGGAAAACCAAAAGGAAAATAGACATTGCTTATGAACCGAACAAAATATAAACTAACAAAGTTTTATTGCTTCATTGTGGGCAAAATCATTACACGCCTCGCATGGCGTGTTCGCAGAATGCGCAAACAAAATCTTAATCCTAACTTATGTTTAATATGTGGCGATCTCGTTGGTCGCTCAGTCGATCCTACGTCTACAGATATCTATATATATATATATGTGTGTATAGAAACGCGTGTGTCGCGTGTACTCTCAGGTACTCACAAGAAGTTCTTACGAAAACACAAAAAACGATAAATATATCGGCTAATCAGCCCTTCGCGCCTCAAACGAACAAAGGAACTTTGAATACGCTTACGAAACTATTGTATCAAAGCAAATCGATTTAGTTCAGCGTATCATTATCTCAAGGAAATCGATGCGGTCCATATAAAAAGAAAAAGAAAACCAAGTATGACTATTTGTATATCTATATAAATATATTTGAACGGGACTCGCATCAATGCGCGCATTGTAGGGCATGGCAGTGGCAATCGGGGATATCTGGGCTCACTCCTGGCTCCTGACGACGTACTTCGGTACGTCGAGCATCTCGTCGCCCACGATCCTCGGTCCCGTCGGCTGTGACACCTCGCCGTCGGTTCGGTCAGTCCCGTCTGCCGCAACCTTCGTCATCGTCTCCGCTGGACGCGTCACCGTTGCAGCCTCCGGCTGCATTCTCCCCGTCTGCTCACGGATAGCGCCACGCGATGTTCGCGAGCAGCTCGACATCGGGGACGCGGTACGCGAACGTGTTCGCGCGGCCTGCTGGCGTCGTTTCTCGCGCCATCGCGCCTCCTCGGCTTGGAATAGCTTCCGGTTCGCAAGCTCCGAGTCTATCGCTGCACGTCTCTTGCCCAGGCCCACACCTCGATCGCTCGCTCGGTCGGGTCGTCGTCCGGACACGCTGGTCGATGGTTGTTCGCTCTCCGTGCCGTTGCGCAGCTTCCCGACCCTTCGGGTCCAAGAGGCCTCGGTGGTAACCGAGACGGTCTCCAAAAGTTCGTCAAGGTCGCCCGAGTCGTTGACGCCCATCATCTGGCGTTCGAGTATGTCGCGGATCATTGCGTGGTATGCCGGTCGCTCGCTTGGTGTACGCCAATCCTCGGACGAAATCACCGATAACGGTGTCTCATTCGGCGCCACCATCTCGCTTCCCGTTGGCCGTGGCGTCGACGTAGCTGGTCCCATCGGATCCTTGATCGCCGCAGTCATCTGCTCGTTCGCGACTGGTAGTAAGCATCGCGGCGTACTCGGCCGTCCGTCATTACGCACCGTCGCCTGCGATGCGACCGATGCTTGGTCATCCTCGCGTACAACGCCTATGTCGTATGGGACGTTGGCGATCGCCACCGTGGTCACCTTGCCCCTCGCGATGTCTAAAACGAGTCGGATCGGTTCGAGATCCCTCAGCTCGTAATCCGGATTTGGGTGTATGGAGAGCAGTACTTCGGCGGTGCCTCGCCGCTCGCCGGTGGTGGAATCGAGGATCGGCTGCTGGATCAGCGGACTCGTGACGTCACCGCCCGCAGCGTCGAAATCGGCAATCGCCTTCAGCATCGCCGTATTCTGCTTCCGCAACTGTTCTATCGCGCGTTCTCCAATCTCGTCCTCTTCCGGTAAGTCGCGCGCTCGCCTCTCGAGCAGATTAGCGATATCTAAATTTCTCTCCTTCTCACGCTGGTATTCGCGGAATTTTTGCATTCGGCGAATTCTCGCCTTATCTTCCTCATTCAAGTTTTCCATATTTGGATTCTGCATCTTTGTGATCGTAGTATTTCGGATATCGTTGGTCGTTATCGTACGATGCTCTCTCATCGACGTCCGGGATACGACTGATGCTTCCGCATGCGCTCCCCTCTTAAGGTGGCCCCAGGGCCAGGACCGTATCCTTCTACTTGGGGCCCTTCGTTGGACGAAATTTTCTCGTCTTTCCGTCAACGTGGTCGTTTTGTCATCTGCAACGCTAATTGTTGCTCGCAAAGATAAATTTTCGCATTCAGTGCCGTATTCGGGGTACCTGGTGCCCCTGGGTGTGAAAATTTCTCCATCACTCCGATACATTTCATGGGTCATCTGGACGGTTTCTTCGCGATGACCCTCCGCTATATCATCCATTCCTGGTTGCTTTTCTCGCGGTTTTCTCGAAATTTCATGAATTTTATGAATTTTCGTTCCGCTGGAAGGGTGATCCTCGCCGTTATTTCCCGACTTTCCTACGCCGCTCGCGTCCGCTGAACGGTTGATTTGCCCGCGTGATGTGTTCTCGGCAGTTCTCTCTGCCTCGCGAGCCCCTCCGTCATTCTTTTTGCCTTCGCTCGCGTTTTCGTGGCTCTGGTCGGTCTCTCGTTCGGCTCTGTCGATCTCTCCCTTGGTGATGACATATACGTGCATCACTTCGTTCAGGCTCTCTCCGTTCGACTCGACGCTCGCCATGGCCTCCTCTGCGTCCTCCTCGTCGTCGGAGATTGTGATCGGCTGGCTGATCTCCTCCTCGTCGTCGGAGATTGTCACTCGGTCATCCGCGTCGGATGGCTCCCCGTCGTTCTCGACTGTCGGATCGTCCTCCTCCTCTTCTTCGCTGGCTAGCTCCCCGTCATCCTGGATTCTCGGGTTGCCCTCTTCTTCGCCATCGGACCGCTCCCCGTCGTTCTCGACTGGTGGATCACCATCATCATCGTCATCGTTATTTAAGCGCGGTTCGCGATGCGGTCTCAGCTGTCGCGCGTTAAAGACCCCCATGGTCTGTCCGTCTAGGTCTTCGATCAGATACGCGTTTTGTCGGATTGTCCGTTGAACGCGGTACGGTCCTTCGTACACCAGATGTATCTTTCGCGTGAGCCTCCTGCTCGCGTCTGATCTTCTGTGCAATTTGACCCAGATAAGCTGTCCCACGCGATACTGCGCCGCACCGTGCTTATCCGCCTGTTTTTTGCGTTTTATCGCGGCTTCCTCGAGACGCTGTCTCGCCTCTTCGATCTTTCGACGCCAAGGTATCTCCTCGACGTTGAGAGGAATCAGTCTTGGATCTATCGTTAATCGGCCGATCTCACCGCTGTTCAATTCTCGCGGCGTGAAACCGGTTGACGAATGAGTCGTATCGTTAAGGACATTTTCGGCGCGTTCCACGATTCGGTGCCACGCGTGCTGGCGGTCGCTCGCGTATGTTCGCATAATACGGCCTAGCTCGCGCATGACCCTCTCGACCGGATTGGACTGCGGATTGTACGGCGACGTTCTACGCGGCTCGAAACCTCTGTCTCTCGCAAACGCTCGCCATCGATTTGTTACAAATTGTCCTCCGTTGTCGGTCAGAATCGCCCTAGGTATCCCTATCTCTACGAAAAATTCGCTATCGAGAATCTCCATTATCGTGTCGAGCTTTTGATCCTTCATCGGATATAGCTTCACGAACTTGGAGAACTGATCCATTATTACGAGTACGTATCTGAGTCCGTACCCGGTTCTCGGTAATGGTCCAAATATATCCATGGATAGCGTGTCGCCCGGTGCGTCCGGTAATTCGTAATACTCGGTACCCACCGTAGGTCGCGTATAATACTTGGTAGCCTGACAAGTCTCGCACGAAGCTACCACGTCGCGCGCAATTCGGTCGAAATTCGCGCCGTGAAAGTAACTCTTGAGGAAGTCGAGTACTTTGTCGGTTCCAAAGTGTATCACCAATTTATGCGCTTCCTTCGCGATTCTCCACGCCACTTTGCGCGGTAACGCCACTCTGTCGCTATTATCGCGCCTTACGCGTAAAATTCCATCTCTCGCGTAAATATCTCCGGGATCGTTCCGCGCTCGCTGTTGCAATACTTCGTCGTTCCGCTGCGCGTCTCTTATGATCTCCACCCACGACGACGTATCGATACCCTGCCTATGGTCACGTATAAGCGCTATTCGCTTAGTCTCGCTAGTCGGATCGCCGTGTACGTTCTTTCGTGACAAAGTATCCGCTATCGCGTTCTCTCTACCGGGTAGGTGTATCACTTCGAGATCGAACTCTTGCATGAATCTAAACCATCTAGCTATACGACAATTATTGTTCACGCAAGTGCTCAGAAATTCTAACGCCTGGTGATCGGTATGTACCCTGACATGGCGTCCCATCAACAACGTATACCACTTTCGCAACGCGAAAATCAGCGCTAAGCACTCTAGCTCGGTAGTGGTATAATTGAGCTCTGCGCCTTTTAGACTACGACTCGCGTACGCAACAGTCTGCTTATTCTCTACGGAATTCCTATCGTACTGGTAGAGTCTCGCGCCTAGACCTGATCTAGCTGCGTCTACATATATACCGAATGAATATCCCGGTTGAATCAAATAGAGTTCGGGTGCTTCTTGGAACGCTTGCTTAATCCGATTAAAGGCCTCCTGATGTTCGCGCGTCCATACAAATTTTTGGCCCTTCCTCAATAGGCCCTCCAACGGTTTGGTCAATCTGGCGAGGTTTTTAATGAATCGTCTGTCCCAATTCACCAGGCCTAAGAACGATTGAACTTGCTTTTTATTGGTGGGTCTATCGAAGGATGCTATCGATATGCGCGTTTCATCATTTATCTCCGCCTTAATCTCGCTAAACGTATGGCCCAAAAACTTTATCTCGCTACGCAGGAATTCACACTTTTCGCGATTCAATCTGAATCCCGCTTGTTCGAGTTTTGTCAATACGAAATCTACATGATAGAGGTGCTCCTCTAATGTCTCGGATGCGATTAACACGTCATCCAGATAGATCGTGGTGAATTCGTTCACGCCCAACGCGTCATCCATCGCGCGTGTGAACGAAGCACCTGCTGTTTTCAGCCCGAAGGGCATACGTAGGAAGACGTATGTCTGCCCGTCGAAAAGAAAGCCCGTATACTGTCTCGAGTCTTTCTCCAGAGGAATTTGCCAAAATGCGTTTGAGATGTCGAGAGTAGAGAAATATCGTTTTCGGCCGACGCGTCTAAATACGTCCTCGATGGTCGGTGGTTGCGCGTGGTCATTACGCATGTGTTTGTTAATCTCGCGCGCGTCGAGACACAAGCGTATATCGCCATTTTTTTTCACGACCACCACCAATGGATTCACATATTGCGTCGCCTGTTTCCTAACGATTCCCTGTTCGACCAATTCTCCGATATATTTCCTCACTCGACACAAGTGTTTCTCCGGTATCGGGTAAGTCTTACGTTTATACGGCTTTGTCGATGACATTTCAATTTTATGCTCGTAATTCACCGCTCTACCTAATTTACCGTCGAACAATTCATTATGCCCGTCGAGGATCTCATCGAGTCGCTCTTTCGCGTCTTCGCTTCTAATTAGATTTACGCTCGCGTGCGTCTGTATAGATTTCCTAAATTCTACATCGATATTTTCATCGCACGACAGTAACATGCTGTAGCGCATCTGAAAATCTATGCCAAGCACTATCTCGAATGCCAATCTCTCGACTACATAAAATTCATGCGTATATCGCTTATCGCGATATTTGAACATAATTCGCGCCTTCGACGCTACGGTTGTTCCCCGCTCTGAGAACGCTCCCTTCAATGCGAATTTCTTAATCGGTTGAACATCGACATACACGCCCGTTTCTCGCAAATTGTCGAAACACGTTTTTGTTATCGCCGTTATCTGTGAACCCGTGTCGATTAAGGCCTTGACCTTGATCCTATTGAATCTCATCTCAATCATGGGCAATTCATCTAGCACGGCTTTCTGACTCTGTTCCGCGATCATCTCCTCGTCTAGCTCGGATATGATTTCACGGGTGCGTATTATGTTCAACGGATCAATACTAGTCGCTCTCGCGCTTGTTTCGCGCTCGCGCGTAATCGCGTTGCATTCCTTCACGCTTTTTCGTGATCGAACGCTCTCACGATCGCTCTCGATCCTACAATCATCGTCGTCGGCATCGCCTGCCGTTATAGCCGCAACTTTACGTCCGCGGTCTTTATTCGCGTACTTTTCACGATTCGACGAGAAATTTTTGCTCCCGGACTTCCAGTCCGGTTTCCCCGTACGATCTCGCGAATAACGAGTTTCCTTAGGCTTTACGTCTTCGTCGCTGGTTTCCGGCAATTCCACGATCGGAGATTTATCTTTGCTCTTGCGCGTCGCGTCGGGTGATTCCGATCTTTTCCATGTTGACGATTTCTTAAACGGCGAATTTCTCGTCGCATCGCGTCTTGGAAATTTTTGGTCACGGACATCGGTTCGCGCGTTCGCGCTCGAACGATTTTGCGCTCCGTCTTTACCGCTATCCAGACGAATATCTCGACGATTTTCACGCCTATCGGTCGATCTACGCGCATCCGCGCGCAATCTTCGCGTTTCTCTCTCGTTCTCGAGAGTGTCTAGCATCTGAATGAACTCGCACACGTTTCTGACCACCGACGGTCGAAGTTCCCGCGTTACATCGGCATCGAAATGCTCTCGCACGGTTTGTATAACTTCCTCGTCGGACATGGGTGGTACTAACGTTTTCGCTTGACGAGCCAAATTCAGCGCGTATTCCGTCATGGACATTTCTCCAGACTTGTACTTTCCGAAATAGATCATCTGTCTAAATCGCATCTGGGCTTGAGTGCCCCAAAAGTGCTGTCGAAACAGACCTTTCATTTGCTCTATCGTTTCCGCGTACTGTAACTCGAACCATTGAGCCGCTGCGCCCCTCATGCATCTACCAAAGTAGCACAGCTGTTCGTCCACGGGGACTGACTCGTATCTAGCAAGTTTTTCGAATTTCTCCAAAAATCTTATAGGATTCTGGCTATCGGTCTTACCGCGAAAATTGAGCTCGTCAAAGGGATTTTTTAACCACCCCCCTCTGGGTAGCCTTACGCGCATCGGGACTAAATCCAACACATTTTCCGGCGCTCTCTCTACCTCACACGCATTCGGATCGATTTTTTGCCTATCGCGTATCGATGGTCGATCGGATTCGGTGTTCTGGGTATTGATAGATTCGCGTCTCTGGTGTTGCATTTGTGCCCTCAGCGTCTCCAATTGTTGCGTCAACTCTTGGATCTGCTGATATAGTAGCGCTTCGTTTTCCGTCGCATGATTATCGACATTCTCGCGTTCGCGACTTAGATTAACCGGCGCGGTCGTACCGTCCGCAACGAGTAATAAATTTTCATCTCGATTACTATCGGCTAATGTCGCATTATCGCGTTCCGTCTCCGCGCCTCCAGAAGCGTGTCGCGATCTGGTTCTATTGGCGATATGAAGAACGGGAGTGTGCTGCACGTTAGCCATTCTGTCGGCTCTCGGTGTGCAGTGCTTTCTACCGCGCGTACCTCGTTTCGGCCCTATCTTGCCTAATTGCGTTTAACTCACTCTCAACAGACAACGTATGCTCACGTCCGCGCGTAACTGGTGACGCGATTGTAATAAAAAAAAAATTTTCAATTTTTTTCTCGCGACACTCACACGCGCGTTCTCGCGACGTTTGCCCGTTAGTCTTTTACCTTTGTCACACACGACTTGTCGCGAACAAAATCCACCATAGTTTACGGTCACACTCTACTTTTACACGCGACCAGTTTTATTTAAACTCACGGACGAGAACTTTTCGAGTCCTGTCACGGTCGCCAGAAATTCTCCGAATTAATGTGCGAATAGTGACAGGCAATTTTTATTTCCATACACGGACGAGATTACTCGAATCCTGTCACGGTCGCCAGAAATTCTCCGAATTAATGTGCGAATAGTGACAGGCAATTTTTATTTCCATACACGGACGAGATTACTCGAGTCCTGTCACGGTCGCCAGAAATTCTCCGAATTAATGCGCGAATCGTGGCAGGTAATCTTTACTCAACACTCGGACGAGAAATTTTCGAGTCCTGTCACGGTCGCCAGAAATTACACAAATTACTTAGCGTAACGGGTAATTCTGGCTAGCAACATGTATAATTTACCGCCTCGCTGACCGCTAAGCGTTGTTTAGACGGTTTGCAGGTTCTTGACTCGACGTTGTGAACTTGAGAGCAAATTATTGGGTTAACGCAGGCTATTTCACTGTAACCGGACACGCAAGGTCACGCTATATACGACTCATTCGTCAAACTACCGAAATATCCAAGATTCGTGAAAACACGGTCGCCACTCGATTTTACCCGTTAAATCGAGAAAGGTAAGAATACTACTAACCGTATCCGTCGACTGATTCCCTCTTTTCTCTGTTTCAGGTGTTCCGGACTGCTGCTGCTGCTGCTGCCGCTGCTCGTCGTCGCTGGATCTTCTACGTGGAAGCCGCTTCTACCAACGATGCTAGGACCTCGCTCGCCGCCTCGGATTGACCCACAGGATCGTCGCAGAATTTCAGGTAAGTATCGTATCTTATTCGCTTGTATCGCAAGCAAAGTGCATTGACTCGCACTTGATTACCGCAGGATCAACGATTTTCGAAGAATTCCCCGGTTGGAAGGTGACTCAGGAAAGGTCACAGGATAACGTCGAATAACTTCTGACACTATGTATCCTTTTATATTTATAGCAAAATATTTATTCAGTAATGTCGAATAAATTGTCTTTACAGTTCGATTCACAATGTCTCGTTTCACTCGCTCTGAGTTACATTGGGATCGTTTATCGTGATTCGCGTGTAGCGCGTTAGATCGGTAAAATTGCTTGTCGTTCGATATTCGATGCGCACTCGGGTATCCACGGTTGTATCGAGAATGTTCGCACAATTCTCCCGACGGATTGTCCTTGGTGTTGTAACCGGTAATCGAAATTCGAGTTTCCGTCACAATTGTCGATCGCGCTGTATTATCGCGTAACACGGTATTAATTTCCGGATATCGCTCCGTACGCGGGCCACGTCGGTCGTATCGAGAACTTCGAAATCGCTCGCTAAGAATAGGAAGCGTGTTAACATTTCGAGATCTCCCGGCGGACTGCCCGTCTTTATGCATGAATCGTGCACAAAGTCAAGTATCGCGAAAAGTACATCTTATTCGCGAACTCGCGGATATCGCTCCGTACGCGGGTCTCCCCGGTTGTATATAAAGAACTTCGTATACGTGTCGAAACGTGTTATCTCTACGAGCTCTCCCGGCGGACTACCCTCTTTATTATGCATACAAGACTGCATAAACTTTGAGGATCGTGATATATCACTTTATATTCGCGAACCCTCCCGCGGATTTCGCTCCGTACGCGGGCCACGTCGGTTGTAACGAGAACTTCGAAATCGCTTGCTAAGAATAGGAAACGTGTTAATGTTTCGAGGTCTCCCGGCGGACTGCCTAGAGCCGTCGCGCTCTCCTGGGCACCTCCCCTCCTGAGCGGTTACCCCCACTCTTGTTATTCAAGAGTGGCCACGTGATCGTCGTATGTTCGCAGCTACGCAGGAGACAAACAAGTCTGACGTCACGGAATTTTCCAGTATGTTCTACGTTTGCCGAATTCGTCTCGCCGATACGCTTCGAGAATATTCCATCTATCGCGTCGCTCGGCTATTTATGTTTTTTCAGGATAATTCGACTTTCACACTGAGACATGTTGTTTCGCTTGCTCACGGCTACCGCATCTCGCATGTTCGGTGGCTATGAGCTTACATTAATGAATACAACCCTTTTTTCACAGCAAGATTTCGCGTACATGAATATCGCTGCATGATCGTTGAATCAACGCGGGACTTTGATGTTCGCGTTGTTCTAGCATCTACTAAACGCCCCTATGTCACTGATTTACGCGCATGAGGCTCGAGCAGCGATCTCGGTGCTCGCCGATCGGACTCGAGTGGGATCTTGATATATGCGCTAATTAGGGCCTAACAAACCCATCTGTCACTTTGATTTTGCCGCATGAGGTCCGTGCAGCAATTTCGTTGCTCGCCGGTCGGAATCGGTCGGCACCTTGATATCTACTCTAGTTAGCCCCCCTGAAGTGCACCTATGGCGATCAGGTTTGGCTAAACGGCCCGTACAACAATCTTGATGCTCATTCATCGAATCACGACCTGACCTTAATATTCACACTATCCGGCGTCCCCTGAACACGCCCGTATCGGTCAGGTCCGATTACGTCGCTCGTGCAACAATTTCGCGACACGCCTATGGAATCCCGACCTGACCCTGGTATCCAGGCTAATGGGTGTCGCACAAACACGCCCGTGTCGGTCAGGTCTGGTTATCCCGCTCGTGCAACAATTTCGTTGCTCGCCCATCGGATGCAGACCTGACCCGGTTACCTCGACTAATCGGTCCACCACGAGTTCACCCATAACGATAAATTTACCTCATGGAGCTTATGCAGCATTTTCGGTGCATGTCCGGTGAACTTGGCTAAAATTGTGGTTTCCGTACTCGCGGTAGATCGACCAACATGAATCTATGACTCATTCACGCGCAAGACGCTCGTGCTCGGATTTCGTAACGCGAAATTCGTTAACCGCGAAACTCAGTCTCACCGGCGTATCTCGGTCTTCGACAATCGTATCGCGTCGTTAATTCACGCAAAATCTCTCTCTCGGTTTGATTCTCGTGCACGACGTAATCTGTCATATGTTAACGCTGAATCACGGGTTTTTCCCTCTTTTACCTGATCATTGGGAAAACCAAAAGGAAAATAGACATTGCTTATGAACCGAACAAAATATAAACTAACAAAGTTTTATTGCTTCATTGTGGGCAAAATCATTACACGCCTCGCATGGCGTGTTCGCAGAATGCGCAAACAAAATCTTAATCCTAACTTATGTTTAATATGTGGCGATCTCGTTGGTCGCTCAGTCGATCCTACGTCTACAGATATCTATATATATATATATGTGTGTATAGAAACGCGTGTGTCGCGTGTACTCTCAGGTACTCACAAGAAGTTCTTACGAAAACACAAAAAACGATAAATATATATCGGCTAATCAGCCCTTCGCGCCTCAAACAAACAAAGGACTTTGAATACGCTTACGAAACTATTGTATCAAAGCAAATCGATTTAGTTCAGCGTATCATTATCTCAAGGGAATCGATGCGGTCCATATAAAAAGAAAAAGAAAACCAAGTATGACTATTTGTATATCTATATAAATATATTTGAACGGGACTCGCATCAATGCGCGCATTGTAGGGCATGGCAGTGGCAATCGGGGATATCTGGGCTCACTCCTGGCTCCTGACGACGTACTTCGGTACGTCGAGCATCTCGTCGCCCACGATCCTCGGTCCCGTCGGCTGTGACACCTCGCCGTCGGTCCGGTCAGTCCCGTCTGCCGCAGCCTTCGTCACCGTCTCCGCTGGACGCGTCACCGTTGCAGCCTCCGGCTGCAAGGTTAGGTCAGGTTAGGTTAGGTTAGGTTAGGTTAGGTTAGGTTGTAACCGGACACGCAAGGTCACGCTATATACGACTCATTCGTCAAACTACCGAAATATCCAAGATTCGTGAAAACACGGTCGCCACTCGATTTTACCCGTTAAATCGAGAAAGGTAAGGTCAGGTTAGGTCAGGTTAGGTCAGGTTAGGTCAGGTCAGGTTAGGTTGCACCTCAGGATGAAACTTTCGAGGCCTTTCTTCTTGACACTGGACCGGATCGATGGATCCACCGGGTTATCTCTGGTGCCTGTCGGGCTGCCATTCCCCGCTTAGGCGCTCGCAGGATGGGTACTCAAGTGCATTGGTGGAACAACGAGATTAGTTGCCTAAGAGCTGAGGCTATCAGGACTAGGCGGGCGTGGTCTCGGAGCCGCTATAGAGATGCACCCCAGGTGGTTGCTGATAAACGAAGAGCTTACTGTCAGGCAAATAGAGCCCTGAAAATCGAAATAAAAAGAGCGAAGTCGAAAGCATGGCAGGAACTGATTGCAACCATCGATGAGGATCCTTGGGGCCTGCCATACAAAATCGTTCTTAACAGACTCAGCAAGTCTACTACGGGCCTCACGGCTACTCTGGATCCACCCATCTTGGAGCAGCTGCTTGAAAAACTGTTCCCGACGGGACGCGAGTTGACTGCAGTGGAGATTAGAGATCTCCGATGGGAGGAGGAATACGCGATAACCGAGGATGAGGTTATACGCGCAATTAAAGACAAGAAAAATCCTAACACGGCTCCTGGCCCCGACGGCTTCAAAGCAGTAGTCTGGAAAAGGATTCCAAATATCATGATCACCAAACTTGCTCACTGTTTTACTATATGCTTAAAGCACGGTATTTTTCCGGCAAATTGGAAACAGGCTGATCTGGTCCTTTTACCTAAGGGCGATTGGGGTCCTGGGGAACTACCAAAGGCCCGCCCCATATGCCTACTCGATGAAGTGGGGAAAACTTTCGAAAGGATAATTGCGGAACGCATGCTTAACCATATGCAGCAGGATAGACTTGCCGAATTATCGGACAGGCAATTCGGTTTTAGAAGAGCGAAATCAACAGTGGACGCGTTATCCTTAGTTAAGGAAATCACTACGGAGGCTCGTAAAAACGGCAAGGTAGCCCTGGCCGTTTCACTTGACATAGAGAATGCCTTTAATTCGCTAAGCTGGCAGAGTATCAGGAGGGCGCTTCGAATTAAACGCTTTCCCCCATACCTTCGTCGCATAATTGAGGCGTATCTCTCGGACCGTTGGGTACGATGGAAGGATCAGGGTGGCGGACTCCGGAAAAGGAAGGTAAGCAGAGGAGTCCCTCAAGGTTCAGTGATGGGCCCTCTGCTTTGGAACGTCACTTTTGACGTAGTCCTGCGGACGCTGGTTTATGACGATTGTCATATTATATGCTTTGCCGACGATACACTTTTAGTGGTGGTCGATGACGACTATGATTCCGCGTGCCAGACTGCTTTGGAGTGCTTGGAGAGTATAATGGTAAACATTGGATCCCTGGGCCTCAAGGTGTCATGGAGTAAGACGGAGGCAGTGCTTTTCGGCCGGCGTCCTGTGAACGCGTTTATCGAATTTGAGGGTATCAAAATTATGATTAAGAGCAATATGAAATACTTGGGCGTTATTATTGACGGCACATGGTCATTTTGCAGTCATTTCCTATATCTGGAATCTAAGGCGGCAAAGGTTAGCAGGGCCCTCTGCGGGATCCTCCCCAACTTAAAGGGTCCTGTCGAATCGAAGCGACGGTTATATTTTCATGTAATTTTGTCCATAGTGCTGTACGCGGCTCCTATATGGAGCAACGAGCTGGCCGCATCTGTTAGGAAGCAGAGAGTCATGTCCAGGGCGCTGCGTCTCACGGCGTTGCGCACCGTTATGGCCTATCGCACGGTCTCTTATGAGGCCGCCACTTTACTTGCTAGAGTTCCGCCGCTTCATTTGCTGGCGGCGTGTCTGCGGCGCGTCTATTTGCGCGAAAAAGAGCTAAAGGACCGGGGCGAATATGCTCTAGATGCCGTGAGAGATATAAGGACGCAGGAGAGGGCACTTTTAAAGCGCCAGTGGTCGCTACATGTGCAGAACGAGAGGCTTCCGGGTAGGAGAACCAGGGAGGCCATCTCGCCAAATTTCGGAAATTGGATCGACCGAACCACGGGTTTCCTTACATTCCGGATCACTCAGCTGTTGACGGGCCACGGCTGCTTTGGGGCTTTCCTGTTCCGTATAGGCAGGGAGGAGTCCCCCATTTGTCGGTACTGCGGGAACGCCGACGATACCGCTGAACATACTCTGAGCGAATGTCATGCCTGGGCGGTTGAACGGGCGGAACTGGCTGCGGTGTTGGGTCCGGATCTTTCTCTTCCGACTGTGGTGGGTGCTATTTGTGGATCACGAGAGGCCTGGCGGGCCTTTTCCATGTTCGCCGAGCGTGTTCTCCGGAAGAAGGAAGAAGATGAAAGAAGGCGACAGACGGGGGGAGTTGATCCCGCACTCCCGGTGGCGGACACTGAGGAGGATGATCCGGGTCCACCGTAATTTGGTGTTTTAAGGGTTGGTTTTACTAAATAATATTAATAATAATAGCCCCCCGCCCACCCCTCACTTGGGGTGAGACGGGTTTTTTCCCTAAACTTACCTTTTGGGTAAGATTTGTTTGGGTGCCCTGGCGTGCGGCCTCCCTGCTCGGCCCGCGCTGTCGGGGACTCGGTCGGGCGCGGCCTGCTCTCCTCTTCGGGGTCCGACCCATTGCTCAAGCAATGGTCCCGGATCCCTGGGGATGGGGGGGGGCCGGGGCCGGGCGGCTCCTGGTTTTGCGCGTTCCCGGTCGGGGGTTTTGTGCGGCTGGGTTTTGTTTCCTGTCTGTTGTCTTGTGTGTTCTCGGGTGTCTCTTGCTGCCGCGGTGCTGGGTCCTTGCGGGGTTGGCCGGCCGCGGCTTGTCGCTCGCCGCTTTTTCGGGTCCCGACCCATCGCCGCGTCGATGGGATCGGGAACCCTCGTGGCGGTGGGTCGCGGTTGGTCGTCCCCGGGAGGCCTCCGTGGCGGGGTGGCGGGTGGTCCCACGCTAATGTCTTTCGTACTCTCCTTCTGGCCCCCTCCCTTTTTTGGCCTGGGTCGGGAAGGGGGGCGCGGTTTGTCTTGTCTTTCGCCGTTTTTTTTTTTTTTTTTTTTTTTTTTTTTTTTTTTTTTTTTTTTTTTTTTTTTTTCCCTGTTATTCGGCCTGTGAAGCCGGACCCCGGAGCCGGGCCCGAATAAATGTGTGTTTGGTAACATGTGGAGACTTCCTCGGAGATCTCTCCTGTCCTCGTTCGTTCGTACATGTCGCGGGCAGTGGTTCATGTACGTGTCGTGTGGCGGGACGTCGTCCTTTTTCTCGGGTGACGTCGCCCCGCAGCCAATGAAGGAGGTGCCGATGATATGGCTGCCCGCGGCTATGATTATCGGTCACTCTCCTGAGGTGGTCGAAGGGCCACGGACACGTCCGGGTCCTTGGACTAGGTGCCATGTTCTCCTGGGAATGGAGCGTCCCTCCGCGGTGGATCCTCGTGTGGTCGGTTGTTTTTGTTTATGGATTATGTTTTCTTCGGTCGCCTGCGTGCGTGTGTGGATGGTCAGACATGAAAGTAGTGCCTCGTTGTAGTTCTCGTGTCTTGACTATGTCCACGTGTCCTGTGTGTTTAGGGAGAGGGGTTTTAGTGGGTGCAAGCCCCACATATCCCGGGTGGCCGGCCCCCGGTTGAATGCGTAAGGCATTTCCCCTCTTCCTGCGTGACAAAAAAAAAAAAAAAAAAAAAAAAAAAAGGTCAGGTTAGGTTAGGTTAGGTCAGGTTCCACTTGTACATTACGT
>JASTWR010001702.1:0-35976 GCA_030770355.1 Harpagoxenus sublaevis | reverse complement strand
ACGAGACAACACCTGGCTTTCGCGAAATTATCACGGAATCAAGTGGTTTGACGGTGAAACAAATCTCAAGTGTTTCGAGCCACGACTACGTGAAATTACGCGACAAGTACGTTACATCTACTGCAGGGATGGAGAAAAGGCTCGTTACTTGACTCAAATAATCTCCAGAAACATATATAATCTGCAAGAAATTTCTCCACCGTTTAAAAGTTTACCGGAAGACAGAGAGTGCAGACAACGTTGCTCTCATCACGGATTTCAAGTTTGGAATACAGGCAAACCTATTTGTGCGCTACGTAACGCTTTCAAATTAAAACGCTGGCTAATAGAACAAGACGACGGTGGAAGTAGCAGCAGCAGCAACGATACTAGTATTTCTCATGCAAACTTGAACGCAAGCGTCGAAGAAAAGAAAACCGACAGCGGTGTTTCTACAAATAAAAATCTCGAAATAATTCACAATATTGAGGCGTGGCTGAAGAATAACGTGGAAAAAGAAGGAAAAAGGAATCACACAGACGACAGAGAAGAAGAAGCAAAAGCGTATTATATAATAGACGGCGTACAAAAAGAATACAACTTTAATAACTCCCCGATACGGCCGACATCAACCGTGAACACTAGTGCGACAACGAAGAAAGAGGTAAACTCCGAAATTATACAAATCATTCCTTACACGTGTAAAAATGAACTCGCTGGAAATCTTACAACGTTGCAACACCTCAGTGTCAGATTTGCGGGAGTCTATCCTGCCGACAGACTGCCGAGGGTGTGGACGAGGTCGACTGCCATCGTCGTTAACACGAACGATCACGATCGGCCTGGTCAACATTGGGTCGCCTTCTACATCGATGAGCAAGGAGCAGGAACTTATTTTGACAGCTATTGTTGTGAGCGCACAACGCAATAAGTATTAATTATGTAACCTATAAGTAATCCGAACCTAGCAACGGAAGTCGAATATGAAATCCGCCAAAAAACCTGACGATTGCATCGGACGACGATCATCCGATGCAAACCGACACCGGAACCCGGAGCGGCCGACTCCAGGTCTACCGAAAACGCTGATGCGAAGGTCAGCACAGAGCGCTGACAACGAGAAGTCAACGCTAACTCGGGAGCCCCCGAGTTAGCAACAGAACGTCGTTCCGAGAATATAAATACCGCCGATTCGGAAGATCGCGGGGGGCAGTCGGTCGTCAATAATTGTAACAAACGTGCAGACACAGTTTATAATAATCGACCTCAGAATAAACTCGGGAGTTAGATAAAGAAATCAAGACCGATATAAGTTGTCAAATCAAGCTTTTAATTAAAGTTATTTGTAAAAAATAACAAAGTGTCGTTTTGTGAACACCCCGCCGTGCTCATCTCCCTCCAAACCGGAATTCCCGAATCCTGTGCCGGCCCTGAGAACCAACTCCCGGTTACGGCACAACACTATGGACTACCGCCCTTAGACTCCAGATTCCTCTTACGCCTTCGTCGAAATTCTACCACGCATCGATGGAACACCACGACGCTACAAGGAGCGCTCTCTGAAACTTGCGGACAATACTGCTGCGTATTTTTATATTTCATGTCTATCGGTTATGACCTTAATCAGTTTCTCAATCTGTTTACCGTCAATTGTGAACGTAATGATCGGTCGATCGTAAAATTATTCCGTAACATTTTTCTTTATAATAAAAACGTGTGCGTTAAAAACCACGCTGAATGTTGTAATGTCCAAACGTGTACTTTTAAGAATAATTAAAAAAATACTTATTTTCTCGTACCATTGTATTATTTTATGTAATAAACATTTTTGTAACTTTAGCTCCCGTCTATTTCTCTTTAGCTTTCCCTTTTCTCTTACATTTCAGAAATAGACTCGTCACAGAACGAACCTGTTCGTTCCTGTTTTTCTCTCCTCATACCGTCATAATCCCTTCGCTAAAAAAAAAAGATCAGTTGCGGCTCACCGCAGTGCGACCTGTGCTTGCCGCTCCGTACCGACTTCCCCCTCCTCCCTCTCAAAGGAACCACTTTCAGCCACGTGCCTCGCAACGCGAAGAGAAGCGAACATGTCCATTCCTATTTCTCCCCCCTCCTTCCCTCTCGTGGTCACTCTGGAAATCTCTCTTCGACCTCCGCCATATTGTCGTGCTGCCTCAGCGTCGTCCACCACGTGCTACTCCAAAATTCCGCCATCTTTGCCGCGCAACCCTTACCTTTTCCACCACGTGCTAACCGAAAATTCCGCCATCTTTGAGCGTCGTCCACCACGTGTTACCCCCAAAATGCCCCCAAGGCAGGTTAGGGGGGAAAGCCAATCAGAACCCGGGGAAGCTATGGCTCTCCAATCAGAACGCAACATTTAATTACCATTTACCCTCTCCCCCTTTTGCGTCAACCAATCAGAGCCCCCAGACGTCACGTGGTCAGACCGTCTGGCCACGCCCCCGTCGCCGGAGGGGTCGGTGGTGGGGATTTGTTTTGACGGGCCATAGCTTCCCCCTTACTACTTATGTATTTAAAATTTATCGTCAAAGTGTCAACTGAGTTGTTGGGTGCGACAATTCGTCACTCTGGGTGACTATGGGTCACTTTTAGGCATATTTCTTATCTAAACACACATGACAGCAAGCATATAACCTTAAATTTTATACAGATTACACTTTAGCCTGGCGCCAGTACTGCTAAAAGTTAAAATATTTTAAAGCTAGGTTTCCACTGCGACGTGGCAAAAGTCGCGCCCTTTTCCCGGACGGAGCTCGGCCGAGGGCAGAGCGGGGGCGGTGCGACCCGAGCGGGGGCGAACTATCTTAATAGAGATTTAGAGTTTTGCAGCCGG
This sequence comes from Harpagoxenus sublaevis, assembly GCA_030770355.1. Lineage (NCBI taxonomy): Eukaryota > Metazoa > Arthropoda > Insecta > Hymenoptera > Formicidae > Harpagoxenus > Harpagoxenus sublaevis. The sequence goes on along the minus strand of JASTWR010001702.1, from coordinate 33,140 downwards.
AGTAGTGCCGCATTTAACGTGTAACGGCATAAAAGCCGCATCGCGGAACCAAAAGGAGCCGCCGAGGGGGCGAGGGAGATGGGGTGGTCGTCTGGCGGGTCACGCACGGGCCCACCGCCGAGCCGCCGCGCACGTCCCGAGCCATACCGCCGCCGGAGAGAGGAACAAGGACGCTCAAGGGGGACGCCCCGCGGAGGTCCAAGCCACGCGCCGCGCCGCCATCCCAGGAGCGGGCGGACGGTCCCGCCGCCTCCGCCGGACGCGAGAGCATGCCCGTCGGCGTGGCCACGGCCTGGCCAGCCGGGCCCGCCGGACGTCGGTTGCAAGAGTCGCGGCATGTCCAGCCGGACTCACCCTCTATAACGCCCGTTCAAATATCGCGGGCCGGAGGAGCGGATCGAGGGACAGGGAAATCGACGGTAGGATGTGCCGCGGATGGCCGGGAAGAGGAGCGGGCTCGGTACGCAGGCGCGGGGGCCCGACGTAATCCCGCCGGGCCGCAGGATTACGAGCCACGGAACAGACCGCCCGTCCCGACCTGTCGACCGGGGATCTACGTGCGCTGCAGATTTTGTAAGGCCGCCACTCCGGTATGCCGAATAACATCCAGTGATTTCGCTCGTTGCCGGTACCATCGCGTTTGCCGATCGCGTAGTGCAAGTGAGTTAATTGCCGAAAAGAGTACCGTGCGTACCGCGTGTAGCGAGACGTCGAAAGGACGTCAATCGGGCGGGCCGAGAGCGGATCGTGGTAGTGTGTGCTTTCGCCCTCCTCGGTAGTTCAGTCGCGACCGGCAGTCATCGCGTAGAGTGTCGCATAATTGTGAATCGAATGTCGCCCGCGCGCAGTGTGTGTGATCTCGTGCCCGTCTGTCGTACCGCGTTCCGCGGGTAATTAAAGTCGCAAGGAAAAACGTAATTGCGCCGGAGAGCAGTGAGAAACGGCCACGCGCCGTGCGCGTTCGAATGGTTGTTGCGTGTTAAGTGTATCGGGTGTTGCGTTAGGTAGCGACTCGCGTGCCTGTGCGGGGCGATTGTGCGTGTGAGTGCATCGCGTGTAGCGTGGCGTGCATCGGGGTCGTGAATTTGCGTGGCGACCCGCGTATTTCGTGTTTCGTGTATGCTGGCGTGCTATTTCGCGTTATTCGCATTTCGGGTATGCGTATGTTAGATTTGGCGTCCCGTGTATGCGTATGGAATATTTCGCGTTTCGTGGATGCATGCGTGCTCGCGCTCGATGTTTGTGCGTTGGATGGATGGTCGCGTGATCGTGTTTGCATATCGTGTATAATTCCGTTTTCGTGTCCCGCGTGGTTAAAATTTCGTCGCCGAAAATTCTTCTAAGTATTCGAGTCACACACACATTATCGTTTATGCTGTTTGCGCCGACATATATTTATTTTTCTATTATTCTTCCGTGCTTTTACATTCATTCTTCACTCCAAATATATTTAACTATCATTTTCACGTATATCTGCTTCTCTGCTTTATTTTTGTGTTCTCTGCGCTACGCTCCCTCCCCTCATCCTCCTAACTAGCTCACGAACCACGCTCTGAGATGATACGATGTCACGGTGACTAAATTCGCGTAAGGACGATAAGTTGATCAAAACGTGGTGCGCCTAATTGCACCTGGCGCCCAATTTTCGCGTGTTATCTCTCGCGCTCCGTGGTTAAGATATTAATTTGCGGCAACGCCCCCGCGAGTGGCGAGCTTGCGGGAAAACGGCTCGCACCACATGCAAAAATTATTGGCGTCACTCTACTGGAGCCAGTTTTGTTGCATGTGGAAACTTGTCAAATCAACTGGCGCCAATTAATTGGCGCCACTAATCCACGCGCCATTGAAACTAAGAGCCGGCGTATTTTTTGACGCCAGCTAGCGCCAGTAACCAAGAGTTAAGATTATTAACCACAGTTAACAATGGCGAAAACGTCAAAGAAATGGTCGTCAAACCTTATAATAAAGTTCCTGGAGGCGTACGAACAATATCCATGTTTGTAGAACTACAAACTTCCATCATATAAAGATAGAAATCAATGAGATGAAGCGTTGAGAAAAATTATCGAGGTTATGTCTGACTCAATCACTGAATCAGATGTAACTACTGTAAAAGCCAAAATACGCAGTATTCGAAATGCCTATACCTTAGAACATCATAAAGTTTTAAAATCATACAATAGTGGGACATTTACGGACGCCATATATATACCAACAGTAGCTTGGTTTTCTGTAGCAGACCGGTTCCTGAGAGGAATTGTAGAAACAAGAGATACAAAAAGTACTTTAGTAAGTGTTTATACTGATAATTTTTTGTGTACGGTATTAATTTATGTACAATATTAATTTATGTATAATATTCATTTTATTATATATAATATTAATTTAAATAATTTCATCTTGCCATGGTACCCTCCCTGCTCCTATGAAGTACCGAGCATATATATCTCTTATCAATGCTGCTTCTCTTGCATAGTTATGGCTCCCAACGCTTCGTATGTCACGTAGTCCATCTCTTGCTACTCACGCCATGTACCTCGCAGTATCTCTCCATTTTCCAAGTTTTCGGTATCTATTAATGCTGGAGTAAAATAAGTAGTAAGAGAGATCTTGCACAACCAGTTATGTAAGGCACAACATGCTAGCACAATTTTCTCGACTTTTTTAGGCGACAAAGAAATAGGTTTCTCAAATATTTGGAATTTTGAAACTAAGATTCCGAAAGCATTTTTTGATACGAGTCGGGGTCTGCCTAAACGATAGTTAAAAATCTTTTGTTCATTAAGTAAGTGTACCACTCCGTAAGTAGGGCTTCAAAAGATAATTTTTTAAGGGAAATGCGTCATCCCCTACAATGACATATTTATTTGGCATATTAAGAGTTTTTTCTTCAATTGCCATTTTCAAATTAGAACGAGAAAACACGCCGCCGTCTGATTCTCTTTCTCCTGCATCCATATTTAAATAAGTGAAACAGTAATTACTGTTCATTAAAGCTAGCATGATTATGCTGAAACTTCCTTTGTAGTTGTAAAACATAGAACCACTTTTCTTAGGGCACTTAATCATCACGTGTTTTCCGTCAATTGCGCCAACACATCCAGAGAAATTCCATCGTGTTGCGAAACCATGTTCCACTTTATTCCATTCATTTTTTGTACATGGCGTCTGAAAAAATCAAAACATTACTATAAGAACATAGCTTATCATTATTATAAGAACATTGCTTATATCTCTTTTTGCTTCCTCATAGAAGAAGCTGTTTTCGTAAAAAAAATTTTTTTTTAGTTGCCGCTGCCAGTATTCAGAATGTTCTAAAACGTCGAAAAATCGCAATTTTAAAAAATGTCCGTATGTGTGTGTGTGTGTATGTGCCAAATTTACCGAATTTCTATAACTCAAGAACTGATTAACCAAATCTTAAAAAATTGTATATAAAATAAGGGTAGAAAAGACTGAAGAATATAATGGAATTAGAAAAATTGCCAATATTACAAAACTTTAACCTTTAAAGACTATACCTCGTCTTAACCACTTAAGACTTTTTAAAAATTGATGTTTTCGGACAATTTAGTATTAATTATTGGTAATTTTTCTAATTTTTTTATATTCTTCAGTCTTTTCTACCCTTATTTCATATATAATTCTTTAAAATTTGTTTGATTAGACCCAACTTTATAAGGCTTCTATGCATGTACGAATTCTCCGAAATTTCAAACGTCTGTAACTCAAGAACTAATCAACCAAATCTTAAAGAATTATATATGAAATAGGGGTAGAAAAGACCTAAAAATCTAATAGAATTAAAAAAAATTGCCAATTAAAAAAGTGTGCAAATTAGAAACTTGCACATTGCTTCTTATGTACGGTTTCCCAAAAATTTCAAACGTCTGTATCTCAAGAACTAACCAACCAAATTTTAAAGAATTATATATGAAATAGGGGTAGAAAAGACCTAAAAATATAAAGCGGCGTTTCCACATGCAAAGATTACTGGCGCCAGGAGTATCCCCTACAGAAAAATATTCATTGGCACCATGTAGGGGATACTCCTGGCGCCAGTAATCTTTGCATGTGGAAACCTATCTTTATAGAATTAAAAAAAATTGCTAATATAATAAAAAAGTGTGCAAATTAGAAATTTTCCTATGTATAAATTCCCCAAAATTTAAAACGTTTGTACCTCAAGAATTAATCGACCAAATTTTAAAGAATTATATATTAAATAGGGGTATAAAAGACCTAAGAATATAATAGAATTCAAAAATAATTGCCAATATAATAAAAAAGTGTGCAAATAAGAACTTGCACATTGTCCTATGTACAGATTCCCCGAAATTTTAAAAGGCTATAACTCAAGAACAAATTAACCAAATATTAAGGAATAGTATATGGAATAGGGGTAGAAAAGACTGAAGAATATAACAGAATTAGAAAAAAATTGCTAATATATTAAAAAAGTGTGCAAATTAGAAATTTGCACATTGCTTCTTTATCATTTTATAATTAAATCATTGAATGTGGCGATAATTGTTGAAAGGGTTTTTTTTTGATAAAATTTGGAATTTTTAGAGAAATGTTCGTGGTTGCTCTAACATTCGCAAATATTGAGATATTGGTCTGAATTTTTTTAATCGATAGAGTATATCATTTAAGAAAGGTTGGTATTGAATTTGGCGATAATCGGTAAAGAAGTTTTTTCTATATAAAATTTTGAATTTATTGAGAAATGCCCGTGGTTGCTCTAACTTCCGCAAGATATTGGGCTATCTCTAATCCTTTAAAATTATTTTTAGCATTCTTGGCTGTTTAAAAAAAAAAAAGGAAGAAAGAGAGAAAGAGAAACAGGAAGAGAATAAGAGAAAAACAAAAAGAAACACAGAGATAGAAAAAGAGAGAAAGAAAGAATCAAGGTATTTATTGTAAACATAAGTAATAAATAATATTTAGTTTTGTGTAAATATATAGAGAAAAGTCCTCAATTATAAGATACCATATTTATTTTGTGTAATTGTCGGAAGTCTATGGGCAGAATTGAAAAGTATAATTTAAGTCATTTTGAAAGGAATTTAATAAGCTTCAAGATACTAAAATGTAAAATTTAATCTATATACAGGGTTTACCAAAAAAAAGTATGGAAACCCCTAAATATTTCGAAAACTACGCATTTTAGAAAAAAATGTTTCAGACAAAAGTTGTAGGGTTTCAAGTAACGCATTAAATAGTAATATTAGTGTGACTACAAATAACTTTGTTAATGCCAAGTAAAAATAACTTTAAAATTTTTAAATGGAAACCCCTATTTTTGATTGGACATTCTTATAGCTTACCCCGAGAGTTTTTCAAAAAACTATAATAAAGTATATTTTTATTAACCCGAGAAAAAATGATTAGATATAATCATATATAATTATATCTGGTATATACATATATAATTATATATAATTATATATGTTTTTATATAGGGTCATATCTAATTATACATGGTCACATGTGCAATCAGTGGTCCCACATACAACCAGATATAGCACTATATTTAATTGTATATAAATGTATGTGAAGCCAGATATAATGAGATATGAGTAGTGTACCCTACATATAACTAGATATAGTACTATATACAACTATATATGCAGTCATATATAGCCAAATATATAAATGTGACTAATCTGGTCCTATATACAACCAGATATAGCACCATATCTAATTGTATGTAAATGTATGTGAAGCCAGATATAATGATATGTGAGTAGTGTACCTGTTTAAAGTTTAAGTTTCGCGGTTAAAATAAGCCGTCGCTACGCGACGCGTTTCGATTCTCGATAGCTCGACGCACGCACGCACTATCGAAAAGTCTTGCGCGCTACAGCGCAACGGGTGCCATGGGCGTGGCGTACGTGCCTTGGCAACGCGGTCACGTGAGGACGAGAAGACAACTAGACAACGCCGACAACGGGGCGGATCGGTCATTGTGCCATGAGTCTCCGGTGCGAGAGCACGTTTTTCGGTTCTGAATAGTATTGCGTCTTATTTGCGAACTGCGTAGAAACGGATCTCAGAATCATCCTTGATGGTACAATCAATCTGGAGATTGATCCAAAGAAGGAAGGAAGGACGATCTTGTGAATATCGATCTGTTAATGTACTGAAAAATGGACTTCGATTTGAATGAACGGAAATTGCGACGGTTCAACGTTATCACAAAGGAAGGTAACCGAGAGAAATCTCTCGGGTTTAACGACTAAGATAGTTGACTTCAGACTACGGGAACTGAATTTATTTCTATAAAGTTGGAAGGAAATGTGCTTGCCACATACCTGATTTAGCAGTGAAATAGTTTACAGAAATCAATACTGATTTATCCTAACTTTCCGTCATGACGTTAAACTTTACAGACATTAGTATCATATTACATTGATACGCACTTTGCTTCAAGTTGAATTACATTAAACCGGATCCGGATTCGTCGCGGTTATTAATTATTAATAGCGATTCTAAGCGATTTAGATGATATTCCTTTCTGTATTTCGTGCTAGTAATATATTTTGCATTATACCTTTTACGCTAAATTGCGTTTTCTTTACGAATGATTCTTAGTTGTGTGATTACATTACTGCGTTGCGAATACCTTATGCTATTATATGTATTTTTATATGTGTGATTTGCCATATTTTTCTGAATACTCTCGAATGATTATCTTTATTCTCTGAGTAGTGTTAAGGATTATTGCTTTACTTTGATATATACGTTTCTACTTATTCGTAAATATTCTTATTTAAACTTTAACTTTTATATTCTTTATTACGTATTACATATTTAACTCTTACTTCCGATAATACATTGTTCAAGTTGCTTCAACTGACATTAAAATCAATTAATTATTATAAACGTTAGAAGGAAATTTACCAATTCTTTAAAGTTTGTCTTATCTCGTGAGTATTCACCCCTATTTGTGTGTATTATGAATTATGCTTAATCCTTATATTATTACCATTTCAACTGTATGTATATTTTTTGTATAATGTTTATACTTTGTATTGAATGCTGACAAGGTTTTTCGGCCAGTTTTCCCTTGTCCACGCAGCAAATGCTGGCATTCCACCGAGTAGTTCTGCCTTATAAATTTATTCAAACAATTCTATTTCGTTATCTTTATTCGAGTGTCGCCCCCTCCTCTTCTCGCGAGATTTCTACGACGTCTCTACTAAACATTTTGGTCCTTCGAGCCGGATTCTGGGGATCTGCGGATTTCCGGATATACGGATTAGCCGATTAGAATTAGAATACTTATTGTTCAGTTTTTATCAAATAGAAATAGAATTCAATTGTGTTTATATTCTTATTGAAATACAGTCCCAAAAGGAGAGGCGACGCTTGAAACGAGAAGGAATTCGGGTTTGTACAGTGCCGTGTGCGTGTCGAGCATTCGTTTGATTTTTGATTATTTAGAAAATCGTAACCATGGAGGTTACTCATATTGAAAACTGTCTTGATCAACAGCTAGCTATACGGAACGTTATAATTCAGTCCTATGACAATTTGATCAGAGTAGGCCTCGACAGTATTACTAATGAACGAATTAATACGCGTCTTTCTTCCTTGAAGGAAGCATGGGAGAGATTCTCCATGAATCATGACGAGTTAATTATTTTGGTCTCTCAATTGACTTCTGAAGATAAAATTAAATTCAAGGCCATCGGTATATGGCTGACAATTTATTCTCGGATACATACGAAGTTTACTTAGACACTTTGGAAAAGATAAATATTTTAATTGAGTCTAATCGACAGTCTGCAGTGGCGACTGCAACAGTTAGAACTGGTTCTCAGAACGAATCATTACCATCGGGTTCTTCGGCTTTGGTGCAGCATGCTCGTCTGCCTCGCATTAAAATCCCTACGTTTAGTGGCTCGCCGTCGGAATGGCTATCTTTTAAGGATTTATTCACATCCATTGTAATTAACAACCCTAGTGTCTCTGCCGTTGAGAAACTTCAATACTTAAAAACTAATCTCGTCGGTTCTGCCGCGCTTCTTATAAAAGATACGGTATTAATAGCGGATAACTTCCAAAAGGCGTGGGATTTTTTATCCTCTTTTTATGAGAACAAGAGAATTCTTGTTCAAACGGAAATGCATTCATTATTTTCCCTCAAACGACTGACTAAAGAATCCGCGAGCGAACTCGAACAACTTTATTCGAAGATAGGGCAATCTTATCGTACATTGGAAAGTCTAGGATGTCCCGTTGAACATTGGGATGCGGTATTGGTTTACGTTGCGACAAGAAGATTGGATTCAGATTCATTAAAAGCTTGGGAGAATGAGCTCGGCTCTTCCAAAGAAACCCCAACATGGGCTCAATTTAGTAAATTTTTGTTATCGCGTATTTTTTCGCTTCAATCCTACGAGAGATCGCGCTATGGTAAAACCGTGCAACAGCCTCGGCAAGCAACCGCTAAAGTTAACTTTCAGGGACAAACTAAAAGTAGTTCAGCTAAAACTAATCCTAAATGCGTTTTGTGTTCGGGTCCCCATACTATAAATTTTTGCTCTCAATTCAACAATAAAACTATCGAACAGAAGAAAGCTATCATTATAAAGTACAAGTTGTGCTATAATTGTTTATTTCAACACAAGATTTCCAACTGTAGAGTCACAACGCGATGTAAAAAGTTTGGCAAGAAGCATCACACTTCTATTCATGTTAATAGTGCCACAGACGCTGTAGAAGCAAAGAATTCTCGCGTTAAAAAAGAACCTACTTCTACTGTAATTAAACCTCAGTCGAACGTGTTGCATTCGACAATAGAACAATTCTCAATTAAGTCTCAAGTTTTGTTAGCAACAGCACAGGTTGTGCTGATATCAGATTCTGGTCAGGTTACGGAAGTTAGGGCTCTCCTTGATCAAGGTTCAGAGATTTTTCTAATAGCGGAAAGAGTCGTTCAGCGACTTCAATTGTCACGTAATCACTCATCGTTGAAATTTGTAGGTGTTGGTTCTCAACAGTCAAAGAGAACCTTAGGTATTACTTCGTTTCTTCTCAAGCCTCATTTCAATTCTGAGGTTGAATATTTAGTTTCTGCATATATTTTGCCAAAACTTACTTCGTTAATCCCGTCAACTCAGCTTGATCCGTCGTCATGGTCTCATTTGAAAGAGCTTGAGCTAGCAGATTCGGCATTTATTACGCCCGGATCAATCGATTTAATATTAGGAGTCGACATATACTCTCGTATAATTCAGGAAGGTATAGTTAAAGGAAATGCTAATGCGCCTATTGCGCAAAACACCACTCTAGGGTGGGTTATATCGGGTACGACTAATTCAACAGGTATTATCTCTGAAGCCTGTGGACATCACGTCAAGATAGATCAAGATCTTTATGATCTTTTGAAAAGATTTTGGGAATTAGAAGTGACTCCAGTATCCAAACCGGTCACAATGTCTTCTGATGATCAAGAGTGTGAAGATCACTTTAAAGTAACCCATCAGCGAGATGCTACTGGGAGATACATCGTAAGATTACCTTTCAAGGATGATGTTAATAAACTCGGGGAATCCAAGACGAAGGCTACCCGAATAATTCAAAATTTATTTCACCGATTTAAAGACAAACCGGACTATGCTAAGGCATACACCAATTTTATTAAAGAATACGAGGACTTGCATCACATGGAAAGAATTCCAGATACAGAGGTTGAACCAGAACACGTTTATTATCTTCCGCATCATGGAGTGATGCGAGAACATAGTCTCACCACTAAATTAAGAGTAGTATTCAACGGATCTAGTTGTACCACCACAGGAGTCTCTTTAAATCAGTTGCTTCATTCAGGAGAAAAGCTCCAATTAAATCTTAATGATGTGCTTACTTGGTTTCGCTTGTTTCCTTTTGTATTCTTCTCTGATGCCGAAAAAATGTATCGTCAAATACTCATACACCCAGACGATTGGAATTTTCAAAGAATTCTATGGTTAACTAATATGAATGAACTTATTACTTTCGCGCTTGTAATTGTTACCTACGGACTTACGTGTGCTCCATTCTTAGCCTTGCGTACTACCGAACAATTAATTGAAGATGAAGAACATAGATACCCCCTTGCTTTACCTACGATGAAGAAAGGAAGATACGTTGACGATATCTTTGGTGGTGCTGACACTATTGAGCAAGCAAAAGTAGTTGTAGATCAGGTAAACCGGCTCTTCATGGCGGGCGGTTTCCCTTTGCATAAATGGGTTAGTAATTGCCCTGAGATGCTCGAAGCTATACCAGTAGATAAACGAATTGAGTTACATGCTCTTCAAATAGAAGAAGCCACAATTCACACGCTTGGTATGTGTTGGCAGCCATCAACTGATGTTTTCCGATTTACCCTTAATTTGACTATTCCACTTATTCATACTAAACGAACGGTTTTGTCGACTATTGCGAGATTGTTTGATCCCCTCGGACTTCTTTCACCTATTATTGTTTCCGCAAAAATATTCATTCAGGAATTGTGGTGTCGTAAATTAGGTTGGGATGATCCACTCCCTTCTCCCTTGGCAGATCAATGGACAAGGTTCCTAGATCAACTGCAAGAAATTCCTAATTTTACTTTTCCAAGATGGCTTGAATTTAGTACTACTGATTACATAGAAATTCATGGGTTTTGTGACGCATCGCCTAAGGCGATGGCAGCGGTCGTTTATATTAGATCCGTCTCTAAGGAGGGACAAGTTAAGGTCAATTTGGTATCATCTAAGACCAAGGTTGCACCATTAAAGAAGTTGACTATACCACGACTGGAATTGTCAGGAGCAGTTTTGTTGGTCAAACTAATGACTCAAGTCTTAAACACTTTTGAAAGGAGAGATATTCCGTTATATGGTTGGCTCGACTCATCTGTCGCGTATACATGGATAACGAACCATCCATCGAAATGGAAAGAATTTGTACAAAACTGCGTGTGCTGGATTCAAGAAGCTTTACCGCAACTTATTTGGAATTTGATACCGGGTAAACAGAACCCTGCTGATTGTTCAACTCGAGGGTTGACACCTGCTCAATTGATGGAAAGATCCGAATGGAAATCCGGACCTCAATGGTTAAGTCAAGATCCTTCAACATGGCCAAAGGAAGCAGTCGTGCTTTCTGGGAAAGATAATTTGGAAGAAAGACCAATTCAGGTCTCCGTCGTTACAAAAAGTGATTCACCTAAAACTTGGGATCTTCTCTATAGATACTCAAGCTTCATACGACTATTGCGCATAACAGCTTGGTGTTTTAGAATTTGTTTTAGATTCAAACGATTAGCTGATTCCTTTAATTTAAATCCTCTGAGTACTCAAGAATTGCAACATGCAAAATATTTTTGGGTTAAAATTGTGCAACAAGTGTCATTTAAGGACGAACTTAAACTTATCTCGAGTGGGAATAATTTACCGAAGTCTAATCCTCTTGTACGACTTACACCTAAAGTAGATTCAAACGGGTTGCTTAGGGTTGGAGGACGTCTTCAGCACTCTTCTCTGTCCGAGGACGCCAAGCATCCTCTGATTCTTCCAAAGGACTCGGCATTGTCCTCTTTGATAATTGCTGACGCCCATTCGCGTACTCTGCATGGGGGGACGCAAGTAACTTTAACAGTTATTCGAAACGAATATTGGATTGTCGGGGGACGAACTCCAGTTAGATCATTTATTTTGAAATGTGTTAAGTGTGCTCGCTATAGACGAAGTAGAGCTCAACAACTTATGGGTCAATTACCAATCGAGCGAGTAACTCCGTCTCGTGTGTTTTTACACTCAGGAGTAGATTACGCGGGTCCATTCACTATTAAAACGTGGAAAGGGAAAAACGCGAAGACATATAAAGCCTATGTTGCTCTTTTCGTTTGTGAGGCAACTTCGGCTATCCATATGGAATTAGTCACAGATTATACAACTGATGCATTTATTGCAGCTTATAAACGTTTCACCTCCCGGCGAGGAATTTGTGCAACCCTGCGAAGTGATTGTGGAACTAATTTTAAAGGGGCTGACGCTGAATTAACTAAATTATTTCAGTCATCTTCTAGCGAAGCGAATAGTCTTGCGGCTCTTCTAGCTAATGATGGAACTCAGTGGCTTTTCAATCCACCTTCCGCTCCTCACTTCGGAGGAAAGTGGGAGGCTGGAGTTAAATCCTTTAAGTATCATTTTAAACGAGTAGTAGGAGACGCTCTCCTAACGTACGAAGAAATGACTACCCTCTTGACTCAAATTGAAGCAGTCTTAAATTCAAGACCGTTGGGTCCAATGTCAGAAGATCCGGATGATCTTGACGCGTTAACACCTGGTCATTTTTTGATAGGAGATTCATTGTCTCTCATACCTGAACCCTCACTTGAAGAAGTAAAAGTATCCCGGTTGTCTCGATGGCAACTGAATCGTCATATTTTAGAATGTTTTTGGTCTAGATGGTCAAAGGAGTGTCTTCAAAGATACATGTCTACTTATAAATGGAATAAAGTGAATCCCTCTCTGGAAAAGGGTTCGATGGTGTTGGTAATAGACGAACGGTACCCTCCCTCTAAATGGCCTTTAGGTAGGATTATGGAAACCTATCCAGGTGAAGATGGTTTAACACGTGTTGTGTCGGTTCGAACCCAAACTACGGTCTTGAAAAGACCTATCGTTAAATTATGCCCTCTACCTATTCCTATCAAAGATACTTAGATGTTTTTTAGATTACCAAGGTTATCAAGGCGGGCGGTAATGTTTAAAGTTTAAGTTTCGCGGTTAAAATAAGCCGTCGCTACGCGACGCGTTTTGATTCTCGATAGCTCGACGCACGCACGCACTATCGAAAAGTCTTGCGCGCTACAGCGCAACGGGTGCCATGGGCGTGGCGTACGTGCCTTGGCAACGCGGTCACGTGAGGACGAGAAGACAACGGGGCGGATCGGTCATTGTGCCATGAGTCTCCGGTGCGAGAGCACGTTTTTCGGTTCTGAATAGTATTGCGTCATTATTTGCGAACTGCGTAGAAACGGATCTCAGAATCATCCTTGATGGTACAATCAATCTGGAGATTGATCCAAAGAAGGAAGGAAAGACGATCTTGTGAATATCGATCTGTTAATGTACTGAAAAATGGACTTCGATTTGAATGAACGGAAATTGCGACGGTTCAACGTTATCACAAAGGAAGGCAACCGAGAGAAATCTCTCGGGTTTAACGACTAAGATAGTTGACTTCAGACTACGGGAACTGAATTTATTTCTATAAAGTTGGAAGGAAATGTGCTTGCCACATACCTGATTTAGCAGTGAAATAGTTTACAGAAATCAATACTGATTTATCCTAATTTTCCGTCATGACGTTAAACTTTACAGACATTAGTATCATATTACATTGATACGCACTTTGCTTCAAGTTGAATTACATTAAACCGGATCCGGATTCGTCGCGGTTATTAATTATTAATAGCGATTCTAAGCGATTTAGATGATATTCCTTTCTGTATTTCGTGCTAGTAATATATTTTGCATTATACCTTTTACGCTAAATTGCGCTTTCTTTACGAATGATCCTTAGTTGTGTGATTACATTACTGCGTTGCGAATACCTTATGCTATTATATGTATTTCTATATGTGTGATTTGCCATATTTTTCTGAATACTCTCGAATGATTATCTTTATTCTCTGAGTAGTGTTAAGGATTATTGCTTTACTTTGATATATACGTTTCTACTTATTCGTAAATATTCTTATTTGAACTTTAACTTTTATATTCTTTATTACGTATTACATATTTAACTCTTACTTCCGATAATACATTGTTCAAGTTGCTTCAACTGACATTAAAATCAATTAATTATTATAAACGTTAGAAGGAAATTTACCAATTCTTTAAAGTTTGTCTTATCTCGTGAGTATTCACCCCTATTTGTGTGTATTATGAATTATGCTTAATCCTTGTATTATTACCATTTCAACTGTATGTATATTTTTTGTATAATGTTTATACTTTGTATTGAATGCTGACAAGGTTTTTCGGCCAGTTTTCCCTTGTCCACGCAGCAAATGCTGGCATTCCACCGAGTAGTTCTGCCTTATAAATTTATTCAAACAATTCTATTTCGTTATCTTTATTCGAGTGTCGCCCCCTCCTCTTCTCGCGAAATTTCTACGACGTCTCTACTAAACAGTACCCTACATATAACTAGATATAGTATTATATACAACATAAGAAGCATTTATATCTTCGTAGATTATATATGATTATATCTAATCATTTTTTCTCGGGAAGTATTTTTCAAGTTATGGAGCTTGAAAGCTACGATACCGCCGGCATCAGCGTTACCAAAGATGTACCGCGCGGAGGTTGCACGGTCGGATTTACACTAGCAGAGTTATAAAATAACAATACTTTTGTGATTGAAGTTCTTAATTACTAATTATTTTACATAATTTTAATTTAAATTGAGTTTAAGTACAAATGTTTTTCGGAATTGTAATTAAAGTCGTTCAATTACAAATACATTTTAAAATTGTAATTAAACTCAAATTATATTACAATTAAAAAAGTAAAAAAAGTAATTATTATTTACATTTTCCTAAATTACAAATTTTACAACCTTGATTTACATTTTTTTTGTGTTTGAGTGTTTCAGAGTAAATTCTGAAAGTGGTTTCCATTGACTTCTTGACAGTATGCCAATCTTTGATAGAACGCAGAAATAGCTCTACGATTTGATTCAGCAGGTATCAAGGCTGCTTCGTCCCTTATTCGCTGCCTCAATTCTTGGATATTTTGAAGTTTTCTTTCGTAAACCTTATTTTTCAGATATCCCCAAAAGTAATAATTAAGAGGAGTTAGATCTGGTGACCTAGGTGGCCAACTTTCCCCACCCTTATTTCGGTTCCTTCTTCCTATCCACCTTTGCGGGAAAACTTTATTTAAAATTTGACGTGGCCCTGCACCAAAATGAGGCGGAGCTCCGTCATGCTGAAACCATATTTGCTCAGTTATTTGGAAAAATTTTTTGTATAGCTGGAATTATTTCATCTACAAGTAATCTCTCGTACCTATGAGCATTGAGGTTCTCCTCCAAAAATAATGGCCCTATCACATAAGCATCTATTATGCCGCACTATACATTTATTTTTTGTGGGTATGGTATATGACTCCCGCACCCAATTCGGATTTTTATCTGACCAGAGACGAAAATTTTGATTATTAACCTCTCCCGTCAATGTAAAGGTTGCCTCGTCTGTGAAATCAACTTGATAAGGAAAGTTGGGCGAGGCATCTATTAGGTCCATCATTCTTGCACAGAAGCGTATACGACGCTCATCATCTCCGTCTTGCAATTCTTGAATGTATTGCAGTTTGTATGGATGTAATTTATTTTTTTTTTTAATTCTGTATACGGACATGGGAGCAATGTCGTGAGCTTGAGCTGCTCTATTAAGAGATGTATGGGGATTTTCAATAAAAGTCTGCAGAACATCAAGTTGTTTGTCGTTATTAGTTGCAGATGATGGCCTGCCAGACCTAAAGCGACTTTTTACACTACCAGTTTCTTGAAAACGTCGTACAGTTTTCAAAACAGTGGATTTACTAATTTGATGATTCGGATACGTGTTATTAAATAATTGAACGACATCAGTAAACGATCGTTCATTATCAACCCATCCGCGCATCATTAGGATAGTGGTTCTTTCACGCTCCTGTATTTTGTTAGCCATTTTTAGCCAAATGCTTAATTTTTAATTTATTAATTTGCAAATTAAAAAGACAGAAAGCCTCGGCAGAAGCAAAGAGCGCTGTAGGACGCTATCACCCTACCTACGTGATTATGCGCAAGAAAAGAACACTGAACATCTTGGCGCTTGCATTTTATACCCTCTCGGAGTGTCGATCCAGTGGGAGAGGGTCAGCGCAAAGGTGGGGGAGGGAAAAGGCGATTAGGCCATTGGAGGACTCTTCCTAAGAGGGTCCAATGAGAGTCTCCAATGACCCAATCGCCTTTTCCCTCTCTCTCCCCTCACGCTGACCCTCTCCCACTCCCCCATTCCCCATAGGATAGGAAGACCGAAGAAGGAACCAAAATGAAGGAAAAGAGGATTGGCCACCTCGGTCTTACTCCTCTTGATTATTACTTTTGGGTAATGCTGATCCCCCCCCCCCTCCAGCGATACTAGAACTTTCAAGCTTCGTAACTTGAAAAGTATTTAATAAAAAAATACTTTATTATAGTGTTTTGAAAAGCTCTCAAAATAGGCAATAAGAATATGCAATCAAAAATTGAGGTTTCCATTAAAAAATTTTAAAGTTATTTTTACATGGCATTAACAAAGTTATTTGTAGTCAAATTAATATTATTATTTAATGCGTTACTTGAAACCCTACAACTTTTGACTGAAACATTTTTTTTTAAATGCGTAGTTTTCGAAATATTTAGGGGTTTCCATACTTTTTTGGTAAACCCTGTATATGTATAAAATTGAATGTCTGTTCTTTATACACTCTTAAACAATTCGACCGATTTGGACCAACTTTTGCACAGTTACTCTTTGCATCCTTGCGCAAAACATAGGCTACTACGGAACCTCGGTTATTCACTTACCGATGAGCGATTTCATCTTTTGGTTTTCCCGGGCGTTTTTTCGGGAATTTCGAGATTGCGCGCTCGCGATGTACACAGAACCTCGATATTTCACTTACCGATCAGCGATTTCATCCCTTGGTTTTTTCGGGCGTTTTTTAAGTTTGTTTGTTCTTTACACACTCTTAAACTATTCGACCGATCTGAACCAACTTTAGCACAGTTACTCTTTACATCCTTGCGCAAATCATAGGTTACTATGGAACCTCGATATTTCACTTACCGATTACCGATTTTATCCCTTGGTTTTCCCGGGCGCTTTTTAAATGAAATATCGAGGTTCTGTGTACATCGCGAGCGAACATTCTCGAAATTCCCGACAAAACGCCCGGGAAAACCAGGGGATGATTACAGTATTTGTTGAAAACTATTTCTTATTTGAATTTAATTTCAATCTCAAATCGAACTTTCGCAATAGGTTTTACAAAAAATTTTGTAAGTATGTGGCATTTACGGAGGACAACGAATTACGTTACATGCGAGAAAAAAATCTCGAAATTCCCGAAAAAAATGCCCGGAAAAATCAAGGGATAAAATCGCTAATTGGTTTTAATATCGAGGTTCTGTGTAACATTGCGAGCGAGCAATCTCGAAATTCCCGAAAAATTGTCCGGAAAAACCAAGGGATGAAGTCGGTAAGTAAAATATCAGAAAACGGAAATGACTCAATAGCGTAAAACTCGAGTAGAAAAAGACCGGTTACGACATGTTCAATCAAGGAAAACATTTATGTGGTCCGATTTGAAATTAGAGGCGTTTAGTTATGATCTAAATTACGAATATCAATTTCATCCGAGAGTAATAATTGGGAAAATGGATGCAATATGTGATCATTGTCAAGCAAAAAAGTTTAAAACTTAAGCACCTGGAATGTGTTGCTCAAACGGAAAAGTTAAACTACCGCCTTTAAATCAACCACCCCACACACTCCTTATGTTTGTCCACAATATGGATATTGAAACACAAATGAAGTCGTTTGAAGAAAAACCAAAAGGGTTCAATTGCATCGATAACAAGCACCAAATTATGTGAGAGACAACAATCGAAGATGGACATAATCTCCAGCAGCATACTTGGCGTGCCCGTATTGCCTATAATTTTAACAACAAAATACGGGCACGCCAAGTATGCTGCTGGAAATTATGTCCATCTTCGATTGTTGTCTCTCACATAATTTGGTGCTTGTTATCGATGCAATTAAACCCTTTTCAATTCCTGCACCTCTCATTACGCTATTTATTGTATTTTATATTTTTATTTTATTTCGCCACTGTATTTCATACATTTTAAATATCTTCTGTATCCTATATTAGGTTCACTACAACTTTGAAAGATATTTATTTAAATTCAATTTCACGCACAAAATATATATTTTGCGAAATATTACTTACTCTAATAAATATATTTGCAATAATACTTTGATTTTACTTCTTTTTTGTGCCATTAAATTTAATGTTTTTGTGTTTTTAATAAATACTTTATCTTTTTGCCTAGTATCATTTGAAAAATTATTTTGCGTAAAATATACTTGGCGTCTTTTTTTTTACATTTGAATGTCTTTTTTAGGCGGATTTCACAAGTTTTTGTTAAGTTTTATATACGTAATAAATCTTCGCCTTACTAAATAGATGAGTCTGCAATATACTAAAAATAATAGATACAGGAAAGATTAGCAAGACCCCTACGCAAGGTAGAGCGCTGTCCCTCTCCCCACAACCACCCTCCCTGTCAACGCCTGTTTTGCGACACTTTTCTCTACCAGATTAAGTCTTGTTTTTGTAATAGACTTTTGTAATAGATGTTGCTTTTGTAATAGAAGTGTTTTATGATAGTCGGGGGCTCCGCCCCCTACCCTCGCCGGGGGGCTTCGCCCCCCTGGGTCCCCCATTAGGGGCTCAATATGAATACTTGTGTATACTGTGACGTGACGTTGTCGCGTCCACCGCCCGGACGGTAGCTCGGCCGAGGGGAGGGTCGGGGATGGCGCCTCGACCGGAGTAGGGGAGGGTTATTCGTGCTAATTATTTCGTAAGCTAGCTTTGTAGATACGACAGGTGGTGCCGGAGCGGGTGATCAACGGAGGGAAGATGTAACGACGTATGTCGCAACGAGGGAGAGAAGGAGGCTTGGGGGACGCTGAGCGGAGTGGCTGACCGACGGGCGAGTCACCTGGGCCTGCCGCCGCGGGGGCGCACAGAATGTCTCGCACACTACACCCCGGGCCGTGCCGTCACACGAAGAAGGGCGCGACACCGCGACTGCAGCGCGGGTGGACGACCCGGACGCCTCCCCGACGGTATCGAGGGCGCCGAGCAGCATAGCCATGGCCTGGCCAGCCGGGCTAAAGCTGAGATGGGCCCACACCTTAGGGCAGCCGATTTAAAGGACCGCGGGCAGGCAGAAGGTACCAAAAGCGGCGCCGCGAACACGGCGGCGCGCGCGACGGATCGGCGGAACAAAACATCGCGAGCTTGGAGCGCATGCGCGGGGGCCCAACGTGATCTCGCCGGGCCGGCCGCTCTTCACTGTCGAGCCAGCGCTAGCCGAGGAGCCACCCCCGGAACGCAGCCCCGAAGCAGCGAAGCAGCGAGAGCAGCATTGTAAGATCTCCACTCCGGTGCTACCGTATTCTCGATGGCTCGATCTCGGCCATGGCCCAAAGCAAATATTAGATTGCCTGGTATTATTACCAATTAGAGTACCGGTTTTTTGATACCGGTTTCCGTTGGAAATAACTTCGTAGTCGCGAACCCGGCCGAGATCGTGCCTGTAAAATTTATTGTGAAGCCCTCCTCGGAAACTCTAACGCGGCCGGCAGTCATTTCGCGTTTATTGTGTTGAAGTCGTGATTAGTATCGCGTATCGTTGTCGCGTCTGCCCGGGGGAAATTCCACGGGCGAGCGGTGCGAGAACGCTCCCCGGGAGATATTGCGCCGCGCTCTCATGCACGCGAGAATTGTTGTGCGTACTCGGGAAGAGTCCCGCGGATACGTTGTGTTGCTCGTGCACGCAAGTATCGCCGTGGTTACTCGCCGGGGAAAGTTATACGGGTGTGTTGCGTTGTCGTTTCGCGTCTACCGATTAGTTACCGCATAAATTGTTGTCTAGCGTACGCGGGGCTGTTGAGTCGTGCGTGAGGATATGCGTGTGTGGGATAATTCACGTGGCGGAGATTTGCGTGTCGTAGGAATGTTTCTCGCGTAAAGAAATTCGTGTGGATGAGACTCGCGTTTAGCTCGTATGGACGGGATGCGTGACCGATTCGTGTGATTGAGATTCGTATTTCCGCGAGTAATGTGTACGGTTTTCTTCCGATTGCGAGTGAGGTAACGTGCGTTTGAGATATTTCCGCGAGTAGTGTGTACGGTATTTTTGCGATTGCGAATGAACTAACGTGCGCTTGAGATATTACTTCGAGCAACAGCCGCCGGCGAGGCGGCTCGACTTTACTCCACCCGAGAAAAAATAATTTTGACTAATTATATATAATCATATATTATTTCATATATGATCAGATCTGAAAATTGGCCAGGTCTGACCATGCATGCTCATACAAAATCATATAGACGGTCATATCTATTCATATATGACTATTAAAATATTATCACATTTATTCAACAAAATAAATTTTATTTCTCTCGTTGAACATTATTTTATTGTCGAAAATCTTTATTATGTGCAAGCTTAATTAATTAAATTTATATTGTACCTAGAAAATTTGCTTACCACCGCTGGATTTGAACCTGGAACCCCTGGATCTTGAGTCAATCACCTTACGTACTGTGCTACAACGTTAATTGATAAAGACGTTTCGTATTGTACTACATATGTTACACTTATTGTTAGTAGATGTACGGAAGGTGTCAAACATAGATACTGTATAATTTTCTAACAATATAATTTAATTCTACAAAAATGTAACAAATTTGATTAAAAATTATATTTTTCTGTAGATTTTCCGTAGTATTAGATTGTCTTGTGTGCCGCTGATTGATAATTTTATTACAAGAACTATAATAGGCTTATCGTATAGCTAATTGGACTAATTTTATATGGTAAAAGTGTTTATTTTTCTGTATATATAACCTCGTTGTTTATTGAATATAAATATAAATATGTGCGCGCGCGCGTGTGTATGTGTGTGTGTATATAGTTAATATATATGATACCCTAAAGTTATATATAATCATATGCAATCATATATGAATTTATATCTAGTCATGTTTGAATTTATATTATAGTCAATAATATCCAGACAGGATTACGCACAATTATATATGGATATACAGGGTGTTTCCGGACCTTTGCAACTGTTCGCTAGAGGATTCGAGGCAAGGATGTAAGGCAGCTGAGCAATCGAATCGTATAACATTCAACTTCGTATTTAATTTCCTTATCTATACATTTATTTTTAGTTTAGTTCAGGGGCGCCATGCGGCGCTGAGCCTTTAAGGCTCTCAAAATAGTTGTTTTACGACGGAGGAAAGCCGGGTTTTAACGTTGTTGTTTAAATCGAGCTTAGATCCCGGGGTCAAAGGAGGGCCACGGAGGGAAACGTCTCGGTCCGGCGGGCTCTCCCGAAGATACTCCGGTATCCACGGAAACTCGGTCTGAGTTCCCCTCGTCACTCCTCCTCGATCCGTCTGGGTCCAGATGGTCTTGGCCGGAACGCTTCCAATCAGCGGACGATGCTTCCTCGGGTCGTTCGGTACGAGGTTGGCCGGTCTCGTTAGTAATATCCCGTCCTCGGGAACTTCGCAGCGTATTAATTTCCAAAGCTGGTTGGAAGTATTCCGTTCTTGCCGTTTCTCAGTCCCGGCTCTCCTGGCTGCTATTAAATTTAGCAAGAGTGGAGGCGCTGGTCGGATGGGCCTCCTGTTCCGTCTGTAGCGGTGTCGACGTTGCAAGCTTCTGCTTCCAAGCTGTTCGGTGGAGCCGTCCCTGGTTCTGGATGGTCCAAGCGCACGAGCTGAGATTGCTCGCCGCGAGTGGGGGTGCGACTCCACCGTCACAAAACTCTTCCTCTCCAGCTTAGCTGAGGAAGTCTTCTCGACGCTCAAAGGGCGGAGGATCCGAATTCGACGCACTAGGCGGAGAATGCTGCTCTCAACACTATACGAGTGGAGTGGGCATGTGCCAAAAAGCCCGCAGCTGGTTCATGCTCTTCCGTCGCAAGCTCGTCTTAATAAAGGGTCGATGTCAGGAATTAAATACGAGAATAACAGCCGCCCCGTGGCGTCAATAGATACTATTATTCGCGAGCGCGACGTGTTTACGCGGCTCTGGAATGCTGAGCGGGAGCGGCCGGGTTGCCGTGCGTGCAGGCGCTCCCCGCTCCTAGCGCGTCTTATCTCCTCGCACTTAGAACAGCGACAAACTTAAAGAGGTGATAGATCTCGATAAATGGAACAACTTTTGTTACGCAACCCGTGTCCGACGATGCCTCCTTAAGGCGCTAGACCGGCATGAATGCTATTTGATTTCTAATATGGTTAGATTAAAATTTAAAAAAATTGTACGTTTTTCTAATTATATTTTGTTTATTTTATTAAAATAAATGTTCAAAATGGCGACCTGCAACCTCAGTACAAGCATTGCATCTACTGACGCACCCTCTGAAAAATTCCAGGATTATTGCGAATTGTAATGCGTTTATAATCCTGTCAATAAGCTCATTTCGAGTATTAACAGGGGTTGTATAACACTAAACTTTTGATATTCCCCCACAAGAAAAAATCAAGGCACGCAACCGTAAATGTTCAACGCAGCCTAGCGCCTTAAGGAGGCATCGCCGGACACGGGTTGCTTAACAAAAGTTGTTCCATTTATTGAGATCTATCACCTCTCTAAGTTTGTCGCAAAGATCCGGAAACACCCTGTATATCTAGTTATATATGAATAAATTCATATACAGTCAGGTGCGAGTTTATATTAGCCAGTCATGATTAGATAGAATCATACATAAATTTAAATATAGTCATATATGAATTCATATATAGTCAGGTATGAGTCAGGCTTGATTAGGTCTAATCATATATGAATCTGTACCTACTCATACGAATTAGAATATATTAGTCGTATCAGCATAGAAATGGTCAGATCTAAATACGCACAATTATATATGGATATATATCTAGTTATATATAAATTCACATATAGTCAGGTGCGAGTTTATATTAGCCAGTCATGATTAGATAGAAACATACATAGATTTAAATATAGTAATATATGAATTCATATACAGTCAGGCATGAGTCAGGCTTGATTAGGTCTAATCATATATGAATCTGTACCTACTCATACGAATTAAAATATATTAGTCATATCAGCATAGAAATGGTCAGATCTAATCATATATGGATTCATATATAATCATACAAGAAGCAAGATGTAAATATACATGATCATAAATATACCCATATGTATTCATTTATGATTCTATACATAATCATATACAATTATATACGATTAGTCAAAATTATTTTTTCTCGGTCATATTATCCTACTGCTTCATTTGAAATACATTATTATTTATTCTTTAAGTTGTGTTGATTGCGCTGCGCTCCCTCTCCTCCTCTCCCCACAACGAAGGACGTTGCAGCCGGAGGCTGCCACGGTGACGCGTCCGCCGGCGACAGCGACGGAGGCTGCGACGTGCGGGGCCGAACGGACCGACGGCGAGGTGACACAGCCGACGGGGCCGCGGATAATCGGCGACGAACAGCTCGAGGTGCCGAGATACGTTGTGAGGAGCCAGGAGTGAGCCCCATATATTCCCGATTGCCACTGCCATGCGCTCCAACGCGCGCGTAGATGCAAGTCCCATTCGTACAATACGTGCATATATGATTATTTAGATTTTGATTTTTGTTTGCTTTTATTTGGACCGCATCGATTAGTTAGGATAGCGATACGTTTAATAAAGTAGATTTGCGTTGATTTAATATTTCCGTGAAGCGCAGTCGAAGTTCCTCTTGTTTATTTTTATGCGCGAAGCGCGAAGGGCTGATTAGCCGTTATATTTATTGCTTTTCATATAGTTCCTTATATATCAGTATCTGAGCGTACACGCGGCACACGCGTTTATATACATATATCCATAGATATGGGACCGACTGAGCGATCAGCGAGATCGCCGTATATAGAATACAAGTTAGCATTAGGTTTTCTTCTATTTTCGCATAAAGCGAACACGCCATGCGAGGCGTGTATATAATTTTGTACGATGATGGAGCAATAAAGATTGTTCGAGGTTACATTTGATTTAGTTTAAAGCGATGTCTAGATTTCTTTTGGTTTTCCCAACCGTTATATTAAAAGGGAAAACCCGTGATTCAGCGTTAATGCGCATCAGCGTGGAAAGGTGCATATGGTAATGCAAAGCGATGCAAAGATGACACGTCGTGCACGAAAATCATAGCGAGACAGATCTCGCGAGAGTTGACGACGCGGTATTATTGCTCAAGGCCAAGATACATCGGCGAAACTGGTTTTCGTGGTTAACGAATTTCTGTGCAACGATATTCATGCACGAGCGTGTTGCGCGAACATAGACTATACGGGGTGACTTCGTGGCTCGCGAGGGGCGCGACTTACGCGGTTTAATTGTCGTCCGTCGACCGTGCAACGAAATAGCTGCACGGAACCCACGCGTGTATACAATCGATTGCGGTGTATTGGGCAAGCGCCGAGTAACATGATTACAGCGTTACATGTGCGATTCGACGCCGTTGCAACGAGAATCTTGCACAGGCGAGATACGCGAGAACAATCGATAGTTTCGGTCTAGTTGAGACGCGGCGAGGCCGAAAAACACACTTTCAGCCAGATCCACCGGCTGTGCCACGAAAACGTTGCACAGACTTCCCGCGAGGAATCTATCGTTACGGATAGACTCGTGGCGGGCCGATCAACGCGATTAGCGAGGTCAGGTCGGGATCCGGTGCGCGAGCAACGAAGTAGCTGCACGGACGGGTTAGGCAGACCTGACCGATACGAGCGCGTTCAGGGGACTCCCATTAGACGAGATATCAAGGTCAGGTCGGCGTCCGATAAGCGTGCAACAAAGTAGCTGCACGAGCGAGTCGTGCAGACCTGACCGACATAGGTGCACTCCGGGAAAGCTGATTGGACGAATTATCAAGGTCCCGATCGAATCCGATCGGCGAACAAAGAGATAGCTGTCCGGACCTCGTGCGTCAAAACCAACGTGACAGGTGGCTTAATTAGGCGATAATTAGCATATGTATCAAGGTCCCACCTGAATCCGACCGGCGAGCAACGAGATAGCCGATCGAGCCTCACGATAGAAAATAAGCATCATAGGGGTGTTAGAAAGACGACGAATAACGCGAATATCGAGATCCCGCGTAATTTCAACCGTCGTACAACGATATATTTGTACGCGTGATTTTCCTGAAAAAGAGTATTATGTACGTATACATTGGCTCATAGCGACCGAGCATGCGAAATACGGTAGCCGTGAGCGAGCGAGAAAACATATCTCAGCGTGAGAATCCAGTTGTCCTGAAAAACATAAATAGTCGAGCGATACGATATTTAGATGGAATATTCTCGAGAAGTATTGGCGAGACAAATTCGGTAGGCGTAGAACATACTGGAAAATTCCGTGACGTCAGAGTTGTTTGTCTCCTGCGTAGTTACGAACATACGACGATCACGTGGCCACTCTTGAATAACAAGAGTGGGGGTAACCGCCCAGGAGGGGATGTGCCCGGGAGAGCGCGACGGCTCTGGGCAGTCCGTCGGGAGATCTCTTAGAGACGACACAGAAACGATACTCTCCAGTATTCGCGAACGTTCTCGAAATTCGAATCTCATTACAACCGTCGAGGCCCGCGTACGGAGCGATATCCGGTGAAACATATTGTGCGTGTTACGCGATAAGATAGCGCGATCGACCATTGCGACGCAATTGCGAATTCAGACAATCGAGTACAACACCAAGGACAATCTAACGGGAGAATTGTACGAACATTCTCGATACGACCGTAGATACCCGAGTGCGTGTCGAATATCGAATTTACGCGAATTTCATCGATCCAACGCGCTACACGCGAATCACGATAAACGATCTCAATGTAACACCGAGCGAGTGAAACGAATCATTGTGAATCGAACTGTAAAGACAATTTATTCGATAATACTGAATAAATATTTTGTTATAAATATAAAAGAATACTTAGCGTCAGAAGTTATTCGACGTTATCCTATGACCATTCCTGAGTCATCTTTCAAGCGGGAAATTTTTCGAAAATCGTTGATCCTGCGGAAATCAATCGCGTGTAAATGCACTTTGCTCGCGATACAAGCGAGTAGTATACGATACTTACCTGAAATTCTGCGACGATCCTGTGGGTACATCCGAGGCGGCGAGCGAGATCCGAGCATCGTTGGTAGAAGCGGCTTCCACGTTGAAGATCCAGCGACGACGAGCAGCGGCGGCAGCAGCAGTCCGGAACACCTGAAACAGAGAAAGAAAGGAATCAGTCGACGGATACGGTTAGTAGTATACTTACCTTTCTCGATTTAACGGGTAAAATCGAGTGGCGACCGTATTTTCACGAATCTTTGATATTTCGGTAGTTTGACGAATGAGTCGTATCAAGCGTGACCCTACGTGTCCGGTTACAACGTAACCGACGCCCTGAGCTTGCGTTCGGGCTGTAGATATGTATATCCGAAATCGAATTGACGAAACGTGATGCGCGTAATCGCACCTGACGCCCATACGGAATACTTTAGCGGAAGAATCTGATACCGTGGATACCTCGAAGAAATAATGTCGCGGATACCTCGGAGCTACCGTCTGCCCATTAGTGAATTTGCGGCAGCGCCCCTTCGGCTGGCGAGACCGAAAGAAAACGGGTCGCAATACCTGGAAGTGATAAAACTGTAGAAAGAGCGTGGGAAAGCGTGAGAAAGCGTGAGAAAGCGAGAAAGAGCGACAAAAAGCGTGAAAGAGCGATATAGAGCGTGAAAGAGCGTTAAAAAGCGAGAGAGAGAGCGAGAAAGAGTAAGAAAGATCGAGAGAGAGCGAGAAAGAGCGTTAGAAAGCGAGAGTAAACGAGAAATAGGGAGAAAAAGCGAGAAAAAGCGAAAAAAGCGAGAAAGAGCAAGAAAGAGAGAGTAAAGAGCGAGAAAGAGCGAGAGAGATCGAGAGTAAGGTTTTGACCAATCGCGAATCGCGTTGCTCGATTCTGCCGTATGTAATCGAATCGAGCAACGCGATTGGTAGAAACCTTACTGTTACGTCTTACTGAAGGTGTGTGTCTAGGCACTTACTCATTCTCTTTCACTCACTCATTACTGCGCTCTCATTCGCTCTTTACGAAAACTGTGTGTGATTTCATGCGATATACTCCCTCCATTTTTCTTTATTATTACTCTGAGCGGGGGGGGTATTAATGCTATCCCCGGGGAGCGAGATTTTCTATGCTCGAAGGACCAGAGGGGGGTAATTATAAGCCCTTCACTAGTTTTGGTTAATAGCGAGAAAACGAGTATCAAAATGCGCATGCAACGAAAGCAAAAGCGACTCACCGTTTGGGCGCCCGTCGTCTCCCGGTAGGCTCCGCCGATTCTCGTTCTGTCCCCGTTCCGTCTCCTGGTGGTCGGATCCGTCCGGTCCAGAGTGCAGGCGAATGCAGCGGGATCCGCGGGACGGCAAGCAGGCACAAAAGCAGGCACAAAGCAGGCACAAAAGCAGGCACAAAGCAGGCAAGGGTGCAAGCAGGCGAGGCAGGCGAAAGATCGGTCCCCAAGAGTGGGGGAAGATCGCGGTCGGACGTCCGAAACTTCGTGTGGTTTCACGACAAGAGTTTGACGATGAGTGGCCCGCGGTTCTGGAACGTGAGCCGCGAGCGAGTATTTGTTCCCTTTTTGGGGGTAATCGCTGCCGTCAGTGGATAAACGATGGCAGCACCAATTGGTGAGTCGCATAAATTCAAAATTGTCCTTACCGCGATCCACCGACGTCTCGCAAACATTAACAAATAGCGAATTAATAATTAAACATGTTAAACGAGTCTAATAAGTAATTCTAACTCTATAATGAACAAAACAGAAGCAAAAATAAAATACAAAAGAATATATACATACAAGGCGATACGCCGAACATACCGCCCACCAAAATGCGACGTATTTTCTATACTTTATTAATCATCCTCTGGTGAATTGTCCGTCGACAAGGGATACAATTTCGCCAGAGGACGAGTGAGAGAGCCATCCGCTGTCCCCCACTATGGCGACCCGAAAGATGCCGTCGCGACCCGGGCATGATACGACTATTCGTTCTCGCCTTCATTGCGAGGGAGAAACGTTCTACTATTTTAATAGGACCGACGTCCCTTTTGTACCGCGTTAGGCGACAATCTTAGCCATTTTGGTCGTTGCTGTCGAGGTTGTAAGGCTCGTCATGCCAACGATTCCAAAGATGTTGGTGCATGTGTTGCACCAGTTGCCATCGATCAAATCTACCTATCGGCACCGGTTTTAGATCTAAATGGACTATCTACGAAGAGTTCGAAGATAGGAGGATGTCCCGGAGTCGTTGAGGTCAAAACTAGTAGGATATAGGAGCCTGGAGTGCAGGATGGCTTCTATTGGCGCTATAAGCGTGCTAAATTTTCCAAAGGTGAGCATCTGAGCTCCCACTATACGTTTACTACTCTATCCCATTTTCCAAAGGCCACCGAATGTAGCGCGAGAGGAGGGTAGAGTGATGATTTGGGATTTTCCCGCTCTGAGGCGGCTTGCATACGACTATCAAACTCTCGACGAGTTTCCACAAGACGGGTGCCGCAGTCACCTTGTGTCAGTGAGCAACGGTCACGCCCAGCTATGAAGCGCCTCAGAGCGAGGAAACTATTTCGACTATGAAGTTGCGAGTTCCAAGCGAACCGCTCATATATCAAACGAACAACTATAAGCTTGACTGGAGTTACTCCTTGAGAACGACAACCGTGACTGATCTACCGCCCACCCTGAGGAGTCCGGCTGGATCCAAGAAGGGGGGAAGACCGATCTACCGCCCACCCTGAGGAGTCCGGTTGGATCCAAGAAGGGGGAAAAGCTCGGAGGTGTCTTGGAGCAACCAGGTCTACGCTCTAATCTATTGATATCTTCTGCGAAGCAGCAAGATTAAACGAGTTTTACGAGATATCAAGCCGAATGAGATCCGACTTGATCTACAACGAAAATACTATTAAGCAAATTTTATTTAAATCTACAAGAACAGTGGACTTGTATTCTAAACGATACTATCTAATGACTAAATCTATTAAGAAACAAAACAACTACGACTTGCTACTAATATTAATAACGATAGAAGATGCAGGACTTCCCCACTTTATCCTGCGTAAATTCATCTCTAGCTCTAGATTCTGATTTCAAACAACAACATCCATGTATAGAAAAGCTACTTGTAGTTATTTGGCGCGAATCGCCACAACGAGTGTTGTCCTTTGTACAAAAGTATGCTACTAAATTGCTACATTTTTCACGACTTTTAGTCTGTGAAGGGGATCCATTTTTCTTTAACGAAGATGGAGCAGTGGGGACTTGCTTCGATCGTCTGACTCTATTAATGGAAGTGTCAGCTGAGCCGCAAGTTATAAACGAACGAAAAGGCTGTGGTGGGCGGGATGACACCGAGCCCACTAGTACCCATCCAAAGATGGTGTTGAATGCGTCGGGTTCACCTTTCTTTCCCACACGACGACCGCCCCGGAGTAATGACGTAAAGTCTTCAGCTCCGATCAAAATGTCAACGGGACCAGGTCTATGATATTGCGGATCAGCAAGTTTTAATCTTTCTAAATGTTTCCAAGACTGCTTCTCCACTGGACGACTAGGCAGTTGAGGTGAGATGCGTGGGAGAATCTTGGTTTCTATCGGAATGCGAAAGTTACTATTACCCTGCGGTCGGATTACCAAAGAAGTATTGCCTCGAATGGCAGCCGCTCTGCTGTTACTTACGCCCCTAACCATTGCGCGGCCTTTAGTGCGTTTGAAACCGCCCCTCTGCATACAATCTTCCGTGATGAAGTTTGATTGACTAGCGCTGTCTAATAGGATGCGAACGGGGAAAGGATTCCCGTGGACGTCGAGAGCTTCCGCCTGTACGGTCGACAACAATACGATCGAGTTAGATTTTGACACACTAGTCATTGTGACGATGGGCTCATCGCTTTCATGTGAAAGGTTCTTTTCCGAGTCTGCTTCCGAGGAGGCTCCACTCATCGAGCTTGAACTCCGCTCGAAGTGCAAGAGCGTATGATGTTTGGCCTTACATGACTGGCACGTCCACGAGGAAGGACAACTGCCAACGCCATGGCCTGAGCGAAGACAGTTAAGGCATAGATTCGAGTCTTTAACTGTTAAATGTCTTTCCCTAGGAGCTAAGTTCAAGAAGCGAGGACACCTAAAAACTAGATGCTGTTCTTTACATACCGGACACTCGGCGGTTCGAGTTGCAAGCGACGAAAACGGTGCGGAATCTTTCGGTAGTTGACTCTGTAATCTCGCTTTGGTCGGTTTTGGCGCGGAATCCGATACGGACGCGAGGACCGTGCAATAATTCGTTAGGAATTTTATGAGTTGGTCGTAACTCGGCGATTCCACTGTCATGTGGCCGGCTTCGAATTTTTCCCGTAGAGTGAGGGTGAGCTTCTCCAATAAACGGTTAAACAACATGAAGTCCCACGATTCGACCGGGTATTGCATCAACTGCAACGCTCTCGTGTTTTCGGTGAACGCGTCTAACAATGTGCGCAAGGCTTCCACTGAATCCGTCTGCAATGGCATGGCGTGGACTAACGAACGCCAATATTGCGTGGCCATCTTGCGCTTATTTTGATATCTAGCGAGTAGCGAATCATAGGCGATCGAGTAATTTTCCGCGGATAACGGTAGGTTTCTTACTACCTTAAGCGCCTCTCCCGATAGCGAGGCCAACAAATATTGATACTTCTCCATGGAGGAGATATTCCGATTCTCGTAAATGGCGGTGTTATATAACGCGAGGAACGAGGGCCAAAGCGCGAGATCTCCGGAGAATTGCGGAAGCGAGATTTTAGGCAGTCGGATAGACGACGTTTGAGCCGGGGCCTGAGAGGACGAGGCGGTCGCTCGATCGGCTCCAACGAACTTCTCGTAACGCCCGATCACCGCGAAACGCATGCTGTCAAATTCCATACGAATAGCGTCCTCGGCGGCAAACTCTTCGTCCGAAGCGTTTTGGACCATCTTAAGGTGTGACGCTTCGAATTCTTCGATCAACCTAGCCACGGTGGGATACCGGACGAGAAAATTCGGTCTTTGAACGACATTATCCACGGCAAGCATCGAAAGATCATGAATCTCCCTCATTCGCCGCACGCATATCTCGCGTTTAGTTCTGTGAACTCCACTCATGATGATCGAAAAGAAAAACGACAATCAAACGCAAGGCAAACGAGACTCAAGGCACGATAGCTATCTAACAAGATTAAGTACAAGAAGATGGTTGCGAGAATATAATTTTTCAATAATGTAATCTAAGAGTAATAACAATATAATATATCGCTGACTGGCACAGGTTAACCGGTTACGACGAGAAACTCACTCGAGCAGTCGTTGCGCTGGATCGGTGTTCCAGCAGGGATGTGTTACGCGCGACGTTACGACTCGGGGTGTACGACGCGAGACTGTGCTGCGTGCGGTATCACGACACGCGGTATGTGACGCGAGGATGCGTTACGGGCGGCGCTACGACGCGCGGTCTACGACACGAGGATGTGTCACGCGCGGCGCCCCGACACGAGGTATACGACACGACGATGTGTCGCGGACGGCGCTACGACACGTGGTATATGACACTACGACTACGGCGTACGGCGCGAGCACAATCTACGTCACCAGCGTCTACTTAGGACAGCGGTATACGACGCGAGCAACTATACGACACGAGCGTTTATTTACGACAACGGCATACGACACGACCGGTGTATTGCGAATTCACGACAATGCAGATAACGACAATGGCACGTGTTACGACGAGCGAGAAATTCACGCGGGTATTCTCGTCGCGAAGCGAAACTAAAGAATTGCGAACGAGAGATATCGCGCGTGAACAAGAGATTATTAACACGCCACGCGTTATTGCAATTCGCGATTGCGAGAACCAGCGATACGACACGCGCAACAATTACGACAACCCCTTTTGGGTCGATGATAATCGCAATTGTAATATCCGATATTCAATTCGAACGATTACAAGAGCGCTAAATATTTAATATCCGGAACCAGTGCCGACAAATAATATTCGATCGATGGCAAATATGTTTGTACGAATTCCGACGTTCGGAATAATATGTTTTCGAGTCACACCAAAATAGACTCAGCAACAGCGAGGATAATGGGTCGCACAACTGTTGAGCGCGAGTCTATGTAGAAAAAACTGTGTACGCGCGGCCCGGCTTGCGACCGAGCGTCAAGGCCGCCGACAGCCAGGCGAAAACGTATGGCTTATCCGAGAATATTCTAGTTGAATATTTCGGGTATTGTTCTCTAGTAATTATTATTGGAATAATTACCGCGAGAATTGCAAATGCGCGGCTAATGCAGATAACGACTATGGCACGTGTTACGACAAATAAGAAGTTCGCGCGAACAGTCGTCGCGATGCGAAACTAAAGAATTACGGACGAGAGGTATCACGCGCGAGACTAGAAAATTAACACGCCACGCGTTATTGCAACTCGCGATTGCAATCAAGATGAGATTACAACGATTTTACGAAAGCGAAATAAGCGAGAGGTCGGCGGTATTTCACTAACGCGAATATCCGGGTAATCCGGCTCGAAGGACCAATGAGCGGGGGGGTATTAATGCTTTCCCCGGGGGGCGAGATTTTCTATGCTCGAAGGACCAGAGGGGGGTAATTATAAGCTCCTCACGACTAGTTTTGGTTAATAGCGAGAAAACAAGTATCAAAATGCGCATGCAACGAAAGCAAAAGCGACTCACCGTTTGGGCGCCCGTCGTCTCCCGGTAGGCTCCGCCGATTCTCGTCCTGGCCCCGTTCCGTCTCCTGGAGTGCAGGCGAATGCAGCGGGATCCGCGGGACGGCAAGCAGGCACAAAAGCAGGCACAAAGCAGGCAAGGGTGCAAGCAGGCAAGGCAGGCGAAAGATCGGTCCCCAAGAGTGGGGGAAGATCGCGGTCGGACGTCCGAAACTTCGTGTGGTTTCACGACGAGAGTTTGACGATGAGTGGCCCGCGGTTCTGGAACGTGAGCCGCGAGCAAGTATTTGTTCCCTTTTTGGGGTAATCGCTGCCGTCGGTGGATAAACGATGGCAGCACCAATTGGTGAGTCGCATAAATTCAAAATTGTCCTTACCGCGATCCACCGACGTCTCGCGAACATTAACAAATAGCAAACTAATAATTAAACATGTTAAACGAGTCTAATACAGTAATTCTAACTCTAT
>JASTWR010001701.1:0-35989 GCA_030770355.1 Harpagoxenus sublaevis | reverse complement strand
ACATAATTTGACAAAGTTGAGGTTAATTAAACATATACATATATAGTTGGAATATTTGAAATTTAATAATAACCGAAATAAATTAATAAATTATGCACTTCATGCAGCAGTATCTGTAATACTGTATGAAGCGTTGTTATATTCGTATATACTTTCAAGCAAGTTCTCTATGTTGCTAGAAAACTCCTATAAGGCGCCAAATCTGTCCACTTACAACACGTTGTACTCACTGAGTGTATTTATAAAGTGCTCAGTAACATGGCGTCCGCTCACTGAACGTGTTGGACAGCGCTCTCCAATCATAGCGCGTTCAGCGGACACACTCAACTGTTGTACAAGTGTTGTGTTCGCTGAACGCAACCAATGAATTTGTAACCTATAATCTTTAGGTGACCCATTGAACTATATACCATACTGGAACCAGAGAGAAACCTGAGAGCGGCCATCCCTTTGTTCTTGCGGTGGACGCATTTTTCGACGCGCCGCCTGAAGAAGTGGAACCAAACTACGCTCGTCACGGTCGGTAACGGTACATGGGTGCGTGTCCGTACTATGGTTGGTGTCCAAACTACTGAAAATTGATAAGGTGAATGAGTCAGACAAGGACCGACAACAATTGCTCCGTCCTTGTTTTACGTATCACGTTACGGTAGGCGAGCTAGCAGCGGCGAAGCCGAAATTTCCTTTTACCCGACTCGCTCAGTCTTGCTTCTCTTACGCGCTGCGTTCCGTTCAACTTCAAAAATTAATATCTCTGGTTATATTTGTCGTAGAGAAATCTTTAAAAAAGCATTTTAAAGCTAAAGACACAATTTTTTTGAAAAAAATAGTTTAAGTTACAAGAACATGCAAATTCCAATTGTTATAAGCAATTAAAATGTTTAATTAATTTTTTTACTAAAAAGTGCATTCTTAAAAATTTTTTAAATAATGCTATCTTATTCTCTACTTCATTCTGAAAGTACACATATTTTTTATTTTATGAAGAAACGATGGATTCTATCTTTTTATATAATTTTAATGACTGAGATGCCGCGCCGTGCTTGCGTCTTTGGCTCGACCAAACGTGGCACGGCACATCGATTTCTTCGGAAATCTTTTGTATGTACACATACAGCTTATTAATAATATAATATATAATGTTGAATATAATCAAAATTATACAAATCACATTTTTGTTATGAATATTACATTTTAACAATTGTGTAGTATTCTGGTAAAGTATATTGTTTTTGTTTTACTGTACAGCGCTGTATAATTTAATCGTTAATTTTCTTTTCTGTTTTGAATTGCCGGGATTTTCTGTAATAAATGTTATGCTCCAATTTTTCTTATCAGGAAATTTATAAAGTTATATAAAGTACAGTGTAAATTTCAATTTTGTTGAACTCCACGCAGAAGATGAAAAAAATAATAGCGTGGTTACTTACAGACTTGTAGAGCGCCAAAAGTCTGGGTCTAATAGGAATTGTCCGATAAGAAAATTTAGAGCACAATATCCATTGCAGAAAATCCCAGCAGTTTAAAACAAAAAAGAAAATTAACGGTCAAATTATACACTGCAGTAACAAAATTTACTTTATCATTAGAAACAATGCACAATTTTTAAAATGTAATATTCATAACAAAAATATTTTTGTTATGAATATTACACATGAACAATGCACAATTTTTAAAATGTAATATTCATAACAAAAATATTTTTGTTATGAATATTACATTTTAAAAATTGTGCATTGTTTCTGATGATAAAGTAAATTTTGTTACTGCAGTGTATAATTTGACCGTTAATTTTCTTTTTTGTTTTAAACTGCTGGGATTTTCTGCAATGGATATTGTGCTCTAAATTTTCTTATCGGACAATTCCTATTAGACCCAGACTTTTGGCGCTCTACAAGTGTAAGTAACCACGCTATTATTTTTTCATCTTCTGCGTGGAGTTCAACAAAATTGAAATTTACACTGTACTTTATATAACTTTATAAATTTCCCGATAAGAAAAATTGGAGCATAACATTTATTACAAAAATCCCGGCAATTCAAAACAGAAAAGAAAATTAACGATTAAATTATACAGCGCTGTACAATAAAACAAAACAATTTACTTTACCAGAATACTACACAATTGTTAAAATGTAATATTCATAACAAAAATGTAATTTGTATAATGTTGATTATATTCAACATTATATATTATATTATTAATAAGCTGTATGTGTACATACAAGAGATTTCCGAAGAAATCGATGTGCCGTGCCACGTTTGGTCGAGCCAGAGACGCAAGCACGGCGCGGCATCTCAGTCATTAAAATTATATAAAAAGATAGAATCCATCGTTTCTTCATAAAATAAAAAGTATGTGTATTTTCAGAATGAAGTAGAGAATAAGATAGCATTATTTAAAAAATTTTTAAGATTGCACTTTTTAGTAAAAAAATTAATTAAACATTTCAGTTGCTTATAACAATTGGAATTTGCATGTTCTTGTAACTTAAACTATTTTTTTCAAAAAGATTGTCTCTTTAGCTTTAAAATGCTTTTTTAAAGATTTCTCTACGACAAATATAACCAGAGATATTAATTTTTGAAGTTGAACGGAACGCATCGCGTAAGAGAAGCAAGACTGAGCGAGTCGGGTAAAAGGAAATTTCGGCTTCGCCGCTGCTAGCTCGCCTACCGTAACGTGATACGTGAGACAAGGACGGAGCAATTGTTGTCGGTCCTTGTCTGACTCATTCACCTTATCGATTTTCAGTAGTTTGGACACCAACCATAGTACGGACACGCACCCATGTACCGTTACCAACCGTGACTAGCGTAGTTTGGTTCCACTTCTTCAGGCGGCGCGTCGAAAAATGCGTCCACCGCAAGAACAAGCTCGACGGAGTTAGCCCCCCCAAGTGGATTATTGATACTTTTTTTTTTACCAATCGTTTGGTGATTGATTGGTAGTATTTGGTACCGTATTAAAAACGTTTGGTAGTTTCTCGTTTTTTTAGGAAATCAAAAACAAATTTTTAATCTTCTCTTAGCCCCCCCACTTTGACTTTTGTAATTTTTTTTTATTTTAATCGATTGCCGATTGATTGGCAGTGTTTGGTACCGCATTAAAAACTTTTGGTGGTTTCGCGTTTCTTTAGGAAATCGAAAAAACCAATTTTTGATCTTTTCTTAGCCCCCCCACTTTGACTATTGTAATTTTTTTTTTTTTAAATCGATTGGCGATTGATTGGCAGTGTTTGGTACCGAATTAAAAACTTTTGGTGGTTTCGCGTTTCTTTAGGAAATCGAAAAAACCAATTTTTTAATGAATTTCTAGAATTTACTCGATCGCAAGCAATCCAGACCTCAATATATTTGGCAAACAATTGCTTATTTATAAATAAGTATTTGTAATTATTTGGAAATCATTTAGGGAAATTTGGAAAACCATTTTCATAATTTGGAAAAGAGTACATACATAATTATAATGGCCATCTTTACGCCGACCGTTTGATACGCGTACTAAGTACTAGATTTGGACTAAATTGGCTTAATTAGTACGTACGATGGTGTAAACAATAAATGCCGTCACACACAAAATGCATAACGTTGCATAAGCATAGCATAAGACCGCTGGACCAATGAGCATCCAGCATAAAGTCGCCATATTAATTTACGTAAGATGCTCATTGGTCCAGCGGTCTTATGCTATGCTTATGCAACGTTATGCATTTTGTGTGTGACGGCATTTATTGTTTACACCATCGTACGTACTAATTAAGCCAATTTAGTCCAAATCTAGTACTTAGTACGCGTATCAAACGGTCGGCGTAAAGATGGCCATTATAATTATGTATGTACTCTTTTCCAAATTATGAAAATGGTTTTCCAAATTTCTCTAAATGATTTCCAAATAATTACAAATACTTATTTATAAATAAGCAATTGTTTGCCAAATATATTGAGGTCTGGATTGCTTGCGATCGAGTAAATTCTAGAAATTCATTAAAAAATTGGTTTTTTCGATTTCCTAAAAAAACGCGAAACCACCAAAAGTTTTTAATTCGGTACCAAACACTGCCAATCAATCGCCAATCGATTAAAAAAAAAATTACAATAGTCAAAGTGGGGGGGCTAAGAAAAGATCAAAAATTGGTTTTTTCGATTTCCTAAAGAAACGCGAAACCACCAAAAGTTTTTAATGCGGTACCAAACACTGCCAATCAATCGGCAATCGATTAAAAAAAAAAAAAATTACAAAAGTCAAAGTGGGAGGGCTAAGAGAAGATCAAAAATTTGTTTTTGATTTCCTAAAAAAACGAGAAACTACCAAACGTTTTTAATACGGTACCAAATACTACCAATCAACCACCAAACGATTGGTAAAAAAAAAAGTATCAATAATCCACTTGGGGGGGCTAACTCCGTCGAGCTGCAAGAACAAAGGGATGGCCGCTCTCAGGTTTCTCTCTGCTGGAACGCGCTCTGCCATACCCCCTCCACTGTTACCGCGGCCACGAAGAGATAGTTGAACTGCGACGAAGCTGTCTCTTTCTACTGTAACTACCCTAACTGAAAACATTGTCCTGCAACGAACGACCGCCGCGACCGGTACGCACATGTACGCACCGGTATGATTCTACTGCAATTGTCGCAAAATCTTCAATATTTTTTACAAATATAAAACATTGTTTACTTAGTCTATACGTCAGGTCGATTGAGCATTTTTATCCAGGTTGATGGCTAAAGTTAATGTTGTTTTATGTTTTTTGGGTCGTAGAACAAGAATCTGTAATAGTTTTTTTGTAAGTCAATGCAATAAAAAGTGATTAACAATTTATTTGTTTAAATTGCCGAGCGATCAAACTATACATCCTATAAAAAAATGAACTAGAGAAAATTTGTTCCTTTTTTCACGACAAACAATTGAAATTTTTTCAAAATCTTAATTATTGACAAAAATATGCTAATTTTTATTTTTTATATTTTTTTTAATTTTTTTTTTTTTTGCAAGTTTGAAGAAGTTCAGTTTGAACTGTATTAACAATAAAATTGAGCGCAAGTGCGCACGCCTAACATGTTAATTAGGTGTGCGCGCTTGCGCTCAATCTTATCGTTAAAATAGTTCAAACTAAACTTGTTCAAACTTGCAAAAACGAAAAAAGGTTGAAAATAAAAATTGACATATTTCCGTCAATAATCAAGATTTTGAAAAAATTTAAACGCCATTTTGTTTGTCGTGAAAAGGGGAACAAATTTTCTGTAGTTTATTTTTTTATAGGATGTATAGTTTGATTGCTAGGGCAATTTAAAGAAACATATTGTTAATAACTTTTTATTGCATCGACTTACGAAAAAACTATTTATAGATTCTTGTTCTACGACCCAAAAAACATAAAAAAACATTAACTTTAGCCATCAACCTGGATAAAAATGCTCAATTGACCTGGCGTATCGACTATTAATTAAAAATAGAATTTAAGAAATTAAATTCCAAGTCAAAATAACCTCTTTACAGATAAATGGTTTTAGAACGGGTAGTACGTCAGGTCACGTGGTCGACACAGTTAGTTAGACAAGAACAACATCGTCGCAATTCAACTATCCCACTCCCACAATCTTGGCCGCCAATGAACAGAGGCGTGCGCGTTCTTGTATGGTATATAGTTCAATGAGGTTACCATATAGTGTAAAAATGACCTAAAAGTTTTTCCGGT
Source organism: Harpagoxenus sublaevis (assembly GCA_030770355.1). Classification (NCBI taxonomy): domain Eukaryota; kingdom Metazoa; phylum Arthropoda; class Insecta; order Hymenoptera; family Formicidae; genus Harpagoxenus; species Harpagoxenus sublaevis. The sequence continues at coordinate 30,290 of JASTWR010001701.1, read as the reverse complement.
TGAGTTTCGGAACGTATCCCATTTGCGGAAGACGGACGGTTTTGCGAACGCATCGCCGCCATCTTATACTCTCAGATTCTTTTGCGTCTGGCAACGAACGTTTTGTTCTTAGTACCTGAAAAGTTTATAGAATAAGTATAAATATTTTTTATTGACACGAAACGTGTGTGTTATCCCACTTTTACACGTAATAACGTGCATAACTGCATAGCACTTGGGCAAAGCAGAGAGATTCGCCAAATACGAGCATGTCAGAATAGGTGTAACATAGGTGCGACGTCGTAGGTGAACGTTGGCACGCACACAAGCTTATCTCTCGCGGCGTATTGCTGCTGTAATATATAATATATTATAAGATGCCGCAGAATTCTCGAATTAACCTACAATAATCCATATTGCTTCGATTACTTCGACATGTCAATCAATGAATTTCAGGAATTAACCTATTGTTACGTCCGAGGTTTTTTGAGTGGCGCGATTACGCGAGCTGTCGACCGGCGGACGTAATTTATACCGAAAAAGTCGAGAATTAAAACTTCGGTAACTTCGGTAAACTTAAATAGATCTTATGGTCACGGGCCAAGCGGAAACTCGTGACTTTCTGAGGAGATAGACCTTATAAGTTTTGAGCGGATAACTATCGATTTTTGTATAAATTAATGACGTTTAGGGAAAAACGTTTTCGACAGGGAAGCCCTTTTCTTTTGCGGGCGGAAACTAGGCAGGATACTAGCAGAGGAATCTTGGGACAGGGCTACGTTGGAACCTCTGCCGAGAATCGCCACTCTGCAGGGCGCTTAACGGAGAGGGGTTCAGAATTGAAGGGACCCGTGCTTCGCCCTCTGTGAGGGGCGCGCTGCTCGGGGGGTTAGGGGGAGATTTTCTGAGGAACAATCGCGAACACGAATTTTGGCGGACGGGGAGACACTTACACGAGTCACAGGCACTTACCCTGCTGAAAATGACCGATTGATTCCGATTAAAAATTTTGAATCCGCACGAATCTGGATTCTTGATCCGGAAATCACGGATTCATAACGATTACACCGACTGAAAACGATTGAAACGGATTCGTATTCAAGGATGTAATTTTAATCGGTTTCTATCGATTTAAATCGGTCTTAATTAATCCGCTTAAATTGTTATAATTTCATAACGATAACACCGATTGAAAGCGATTGAAACGAATTCGTATTCAAGAATGTAATTTTAATCGGTTTCTATCGGTTTGAATCAGTTAGTCACTCCGTTTAAATAGTTATAATTTCGTGATTTCGAGGTTCACGAAATCATAACCGATTAAAACCAATTGACTAAGACCGATTCAAACCGATAGAATCCGTGACTTCCGGATATGCAAACAGGATTATTTACTATTTTATTATAATTCCATTCTTTGTGTAGTTTATCAGAATGTGTATTTATTTAAATAAAAACAAACAATACATCTGTTTTGTGTTTTGAACATAATTAAACAATTGTTTCATAATTATAGGAAACGGAATTTTAAGTAAGAAAATATTTCCTAAAACGACTAACCGAAAATGTGTTGACTTATTAGCAAAATGTATAGAAAAGAAAAAAACTATTTGAAAAAGATTTTTATTAAATTAAAGATTGCTTACTTCGTTCTTACTTGTAGTATCTTTACAAAGTAAGCACTTTAAATAAGAACGAAGTAAGCAATCTTTAATTTAATAAAAATCTTTTTCAAATAGTTTTTTTAAAGTAATGACTAACAAAAATATTTATAACATACAATATATCAAAGAACAATTGTAATCGTACTTTATCAAACTGTCACTAATTCTTTTATAATAATTATCGTCCTCTCAGAAAAATAAACTGCATTTTTATTAAATATTAAATCATATGTATTCTTATAAATATTTAATAAATCCTTATAAGTTAGAATATAAAAAATCTAAGTTCTTTAAACATTATACACTTCTATATGTTCGGAAACTAATAAATATTTCCGCTTTGGTTTGAATAAAATATTATAATCACAGATTTACTGTTAAAGTTCAAATAAAAACTGTTCCATGAATTAATCAACTGTTGCATCATCAGATTTTTTATTATTATCATCGAATGTATCATTATCGCTTATTGAATAAGAATCATCAAAGACTTCAAGTTGCAGAGCAGTTTTTGATGATAATGGTGATGTTTCAGGATCTATTTCTTGTTGTGACATTATATTAGTACTGCCCAGTGCATCTGTTTCTTCTGATATTTTCGAAGTTTTTATAGCATCTTCCTCATTTAAACTGGAATCATTTACATCGGATTTTTTTGAGCGTTTACTGCGTTCTTCATCACTAGTGTTTTCATCGATTTCTTTATTACATTGTTTATGACGTTTCTTTGATGTTTTATTAGTTGATTTGACACTCTGATTGTCACGTGCAGGCCTCTTTAATTCAGCAATTTTCTTTCCAACAAAATAATCAAATTTATTTAACTCTGATAAGTAATTCTTCTTCTGATCTTTATTTGGTTTATAAATATTCTTTATCCAGTAAATATAAAAATCTGCAATATATTTACTTTTTAATTTTATAAACTATATATATATATATATATATATATATATGTGTGTGTGCGTGTGTGTGTGTGTGCGTGTGTGTGTGTGTGTGTGCGCGCGTGCGTGCGTGTTTGCGTGTAACCCTACTGAAAACACCCGATTAAGACCAATTAATTAAACAAACAATTAATGGGAGACCTGGAGAAATGAAACGCTCTAACTGCCCAGTTCTTTGGAATTTTTGTAAAAAATACTGATGCGCGCATGCGCAGATTGTTGTTTACTTTGGACATTAATCTTTCAATGTTAAAATCAAGTATAGGACCAGTTATTTAGCATTTGAATACCAATTCAATTAATTTTAATCGGACATTTTTTACAGGGGGAGTGCATTGCACATTCTTACCTTCGCACGCACCGTATTTCGTCTCATCTAATTTTGGGCACTCTTTTCTTCCTCTTATTTTTCTATTACTCTCTAAGCCTGTTTTTGTACTGACCAGTAATGTTTCTTCTAAAAAAACTGCTGTCAATATATTACAGGCACACTGACGTGGAGTGTTAGAATTATTTAGTATTCTATTGTACGATTTATCATCTATCCATTGGTCTCTGCCAATATGTACCTAAAATAAAAATATTTTTCGTTATGACATTTTTTAAATATATATTGAAGGGAAAGTAAGTGTCATACAAAAAATTAGCTTACCCTTGGACAATTATCGGTGGTGCGCAGTGACCCAATCGGTGGAAAATGATCTTGGTACAATATCTGGGCTGTGGTACTTTTTGTTAAGTTTTCTATCATGACTGTAAATAAATTATAGTATACATAAAAAATTATAAAAATTAGTACTTATATTTATTTAACTCTTTTATATCCATTGTAGCACATTTAATACGTTCAGTTAGAGGTGTTCAACAATAAATAATAAATAAATAAAAGTAAGTATGTTTGCATAATACGTTTTTAAATACAGGTCAGATGGTTCCAGAATCAAATAAAAATATTTACAATTAAGAAGCAGAAGACCGCTTTAGATAAACAATGAAATTAAATAAAGCTGCCTAAAACGGTCTAGGCTGGATCTTTTTCGCCTAATATTATTAATTTTCTGCGAGAAATTTTTAAGTACATTCTTTATCGCCTCACACCACTACACGTCGTTACTTTCAGACTTAAAACGCAGTCAGAAATAAAGCGAAAATAGCACAATCACAAATTAAATTAAAATTTAATTCGAAGATGCCGATACTAATTCCCATCCCTCCTACTACAAAGAATATGTTAAGAAATCCTGGCTGAAGTGAGATTTTTCAAAATAAAGGTCAAATGCACAGTCTACATATATTATGTCTGTTTATAATATTTATATATTTTTTTTCTTTTACCATTGTACTCTTTACTTTTCTCTATTACAGAAAGTTGCAAATCTTCATTCATGTTTCTTACTTTTTGCAATTCAGATTTTTTGCTTGCAATTTTTCTTTCAGTTCACGATTGGTGTCTTTTAATCTTTTATTTTCAGCTTCTAATTCTTTATTTTGTTCTTTTACCTTACAAAATTCAGCTTGTATTTTTTTCAATTCCTGATATTTTACGTTACATTGTGCAACTGAGTGAACATTAGTAACCTGTTGCAATCCGAACTTGTGACGATTGCCACAATTTAATTAAAATAGGAAGTCGCGAGTTACCATAGTATTATTAAAATAGGAAGTCGCGAGTTAAACAGGAAACCGCGAGTCAGCATAACAGTTGACTGCGCGGCCAGACTCTCTACCGAAAACTGACGCGACCTAGAGAGGTTCGCGGAACGCTGACCGCGCAAGGACCCTGAACCGATCCCGCTTGACGACGATACGGAATAAATAGAGCGGAGGACAGGGATCGGGAGGGCAGTTCAGAGTCAGAGTCAGTGACAGATTGTTACGCGTATTAAATATAAGACCTTTGTAAGATTTAAAGATCAGTGAATTTATTAAGGGAGGACACCACGGTAACTTCCCATTTTCGACTGCCTTCTTTTTTTTAGAAAAGAATAAAATATATGGTCAAAAAAAGTTATAAGTTTTATCACACATATATTAAAGTATGTAAAAAAAATTTTTATTTCTACAAATGGCGATGCATGAGTCGCTATAGCACTAGCAAACCCTCTCCGCGGCACGCAGCAGAACTCAAACAATTTTTATCCGATCGACTTGAAATTTTAACTGTAGCTTCTCAGATGAATTTAACAGTCAAGTACGAGCGCATTTTTCGATTAATTAAAATTTGTAAAAAATATATCACTTTTTATACGAAAAATTATGGTCGAAAATTATAACTTTTTATTCAAACTCGCCTCTATTTTTTTGTTTTATATATTTTTTAATTTCCCGTCGTACTTGACTGTTAAATTCATCTGAGAAGCTACAGTTAAAATTTCAAGTCAATCAGATGAAAATTGTTTGAGTTCTGCTGCGTGCCGCGGAGAGGGTTTGCTGAAAACCACTAGTGCTATAGCGACTCATGCACCGCCATTTTGTATCTTTTTTAGAAATAAAAAATTTTTTTACATACTTTAATATATGTGTGATAGAGCTTATAACTTCTTTTGACCATATATTTTATTCTTTCCTAAAAAAAAAAATACCAAAGAAGGCAGTTGAAAATGGGCAGTTACCGTAGTGTCCTCCCTTAAAGAATATCTAAAAGTCATATTAGAGTCTGTGATTTCTCCCGACGACTTCCCCGCGGACAGTGATCCCAATACTCGTGCACGGAGCGGCACAACATTTCTGGTGGCAGCGGTGGGATCCAGCGGCAACGGAGTCCAGGAAGTCCAGACATCTGTAAGGTGACAAAATCGTCAGACAGTGCAGACATCCCAAGAGGAAGCACAGCAGAACGATAAGCAGAGAGAGAAACACCGGTAGCAGCCGACGAGGGACATCAACGGAGACTTGAAACCCGAGAAGGCGCCGACCTACCGCACGTGACTCACCGACAGGCCAGCAGCGCAACGAAAGCAGCATGCGGTCAACGACACTAATGTAAGTCGAGAATAAGCACATTATTGTAAAGCGTAAAAGAAACACTTGTAAAATCGGTAAATGTCGGAGGGCGAAAAAAATCGTCCAGTTGAGCGAAACGAATCGTGGCTCCACAGCGAAGAGTCACGACGCACGCGTAGAAATAAACCCGTGCGTACCGAAACAGTAGACAAACGCGATACGCGAGATAGCGTGCGCCGAAATCTAGACGCGGAATTTTCGAGCGATAGCGAGTCCGAAACCGAATTTTACGTGGAACGCGAATTTGACTTTGACGATCTAGACACAACTGTCGTGCAACATCACTGCCCCGAGGATCATTTATTAGATCCTACATACGAGTTTTATTTCACCGAAAACTCGACCCGCACGAACAGTAGAATCTCGCACCGACGAGAATACTCGTTAACCTCCTACGATAGTAGCGAGTTTAATCCCGAAGAATACTACTCCGCGTCAAAAGACGTAAATCAAAAAGAAATGGCGGAAACAAAAGCCGAAAATCAACGCGAAAGCAACGAGGGAGAGTTGTCACAAAAGAAAACAACGTCACATAAAAACGAAACAGATACGGTATTAAAGGAAATATTACGCGAAATTTAGACACTACAGGCTCGTGTAAACCATTTAGAAACGGCAAATCTCGATCGCCGCGAACAACGCGAGCAAACCATTGTTCCGTCCGACGTCACGTACGGACGAACGTCGTACGATATCCGAAACCAAGCGGAACGCGCAGTCGGATATCTAAGTTTGAAAGAGGCCCGGGGCATGATACCCAAGTTCGACGGAGCCTCTAAGAAAATACAGGAATTTTTGAGCGCCGCGACGTACGCGATGAAAAATATACACCCGATCAAGGAAGGAACGTTACTGGAAGCCGTGCTATGCACAAAGTTAAAAGGTCGAGCCATGTTAGATTTTCAAACACGGGAAATCCGAGACTTCGCACAATTTAAAAAAGAGTTAGAAGTCAGTTATTTAAGTCGAAAGAGCACGACACATCTACAGTTAAATTTCAACACATTAAAGCAGACGCCCGGAGAAAGCGCAAGAGCGTTTGGTCTAAGAACCGATAACCTGGCAATGGAGCTATTTGATTCAATGATCGAGGGTAAAACTCATACGGTCGAAAGCAAGCGTACAATATTAGAAACTATACAACAGCAAGCGCTACAAAATTTTCAACTGGGGTTACGTGACGAGATAAAACTAATCGTTCGAGCGCAGCATTTTGCTACCTTGCAGGAAGCAATAGCAGGTGCGAGCGCGGAAGAGAAAGTAAACGGACCGAGCGGAAATCCGCCGCGTTTTCGAAATAATTTTTATTCCCCGCAAACGCGCGAAAATGAATCGGGAATTGAGTGTTACAAATGCGGCAAGTACGGACATCACGGACGCGAGTGCCGTACTGGCCGTTACACTAACCGCTTCCCATTACCGAAACCCGAGAAAACATCCCGCGTTAATACCGTAGAGAAATATTGCAATTATTGTAAAAAAACCGGTCACTTACGCGAGGATTGTTGGCTGCTTAATGGCAAGCCGAAAAGGGAACGAATTAATCCTGACAGACAGGGTGGAGCGCGAGAGGAAAATAATCAGTACGGCACGTACACATTTAAAGAGAAAACTCGTAGTAAATCCCCGCCGAGTAGCGATGAGGAAGATAAAGACGAGGCAAAGCCGCGTCGACTGGCAATCGGATCCCTGATTTTTTATATGGCAGACAAGCCGCGAGAGCATGCAGGACTAGATTTAGCCACTGTGCCAATAAAAGAGGCAAAAAGAGAAAAAGCGAGCTTGTTGCTCGATACAGGAGCGCAAATGTCCATAATAAAAGCAAAGCATTTGAAGGAAGATACATTGATAGAAAATGATAAAATAACAATTACAGGCTTAACAGGCCGTGAAGCGCAAACGCTTGGTAAAATTAACGCCACAATTGACTTAAAAGACCGACAAATCAAGCATACGATGCATGTGGTCAAAAATGATTTCCCGATCGACTATGACGGGATATTAGGAGTCGATTTCATTAAGAAACACCAAGCTTCTTACAGTTACAAGACCAATCAAATTAAAATAGGTCAAAACATCCTGAGATTATATCCGTACAGACGGCTGACTCTAAAACCGCGTAGCGAAACGATCATACAAGTTGCTACGGATAAAAACGGAATGGGCATAATACAAGCAGAGGAAACTGCACCCGGAGTTTTTATAGGCAACTGCCTAGTGCAACCGGAAAATTTCTTATGCCCAGTAAGTATACTAAATACTACCGAAAGGACGGTAGAATTGCTAATGCCTCAAATGAAAATGGAGGAACTCAGCCAGGATGGACCAACAAAAATAAATACGGTTCAAATAGAAAATAAGAACAAATCGATACCGCGTAGTGAGAGAGTAAAGAAATTACTACGCACGAAACACCTAAATGAAGAGGAAAAGAAATCAATTGTAGAAATCAGCAGAGATTTTAGCGACGTGTTGCATTTAAAAGGAGAACCGCTGACGTGCACCGATATCGTCGCGCATCAGATTACAACGAAGGCGGATAGCGCACCGGTCAACGTTCGACCGTACCGCTTGCCAGAGAAGCACAAAGACGAAGTTAATCGGCAAGTAGGCAAAATGTTAAAGAACAAAATTACCCGGCCCAGCGCGAGCCAATGGAATGCGCCGTTGCTGGTAGTGCCGAAAAAACCACAAGCATGGTTATATTCACCAAAAAAAAAAAAAAAAAAAAGGTGCTTGCCCGCCGGTCTCCTCATGCCGCGGAAGGGGTGATCACGGTCGACTATACCACATACAAACGCACCCCTACGCGAAACACATAACCAGTACGTGCGAATACATGAATCGCACTTCGCCAGTGTAAAATATAGATTGCAATGGTGAATTACCCACCAACTCCAAGAACTTATGCAGCAAACTAACGAATATTAGCGGTAGATAAGGATAGCCGAATTTATTTCACACTTATAGAAAACGAATTAAATAAATGTACTGGAGACAATAAGGTATATGTTTGCGAGCGAAATTTCCCCGTCCTTCACGTAGACAATAACGCGCCATGTGAAATACAAGCCTTATGTAACCCTAAATACATATTCGAACCGCTGCAACGTTCGCAGCATACACGCAAAAACTACTATTTGGCTAGCATTAAATAACCCGAACGCGTGGCTATATTTGACGCAAGAGAAACAAACCATAGAGATAGCATGTAAAAACCAAGCAAGCCAAAAAGTAGAAATTGAACGAACAGGACGGATAACATTGAACGATAAATGCAAATTAGTGACGCCCGACATTACAATAAAGACGAACACGCAACAAGGAACGACGTACGTGCAGACGCATCTGCCCGACTACAACATAACGTTCACCGATACACAAAGGACAAGGCAACGAACAGACGTTAATGACGTAGTAAAATTCAAAAAGGTTGTAACAAACCCAATGGAAATTTTGGAACTAAGCAGAAAATTAGGAGAAATAAATACCGAGTTAACAACAGACGACGTAGATAAACATAAATACACAACGTACCCGATAATCTCAGGCTTCACGGGAACAGCGATAATTATTATATGTTTAGCCATATTATATGTAACAAAAAGAAATAAAAATAAAACGGGATTACCCATAAACTTAAACCTAAATCCCATGCGTAAGCCTAAGATTATCCAAGAACATATATACAACACGGCAAGCGGCCGAAGCGCACTCGACGTAAGCGAAACAGCGAAAAGAGAAAGCGACACCGCGATATTATACTGAACAACGATTAGATGTAAGAGACCATTGTAAACTAGATATAAGAGACCATTGTAAAAGAAAACTTACCTCTAGAATTAAGATAAGATAAGAATAAAGATAGGATAAAATCTGTAAAATACGAGAAACTCCGACCGTAGTTTCTCTCTTCCCAAAGAGGGAGGAATGTTGCAATCCGAACTCGTGACGATTGCCACAATTTAATTAAAATAGGAAGTCGCGAGTTACCATAGTATTATTAAAATAGGAAGTTGCGAGTTAAACAGGAAACCGCGAGTCAGCATAACAGCTGACTGCGCGGCCAGACTCTCTACCGAAAACCGACGCGACCTAGAGAGGTTTGCGGAACGCTGACCGCGCAAGGACCCTGAACCGATCCCGCTTGACGACAATACGGAATAAATAGAGCGGAGGACAGGGATCGGGAGGGCAGTTCAGAGTCAGAGTCAGTGACAGATTGTTACGCGTATTAAATATAAGACCTTTGTAAGATTTAAAGATCAGTGAATTTATTAAAGAATATCTAAAAGTCATATTAGAGTCTGTGATTTCTCCCGACGACTTCCCCGCGGACAGTGATCCCAATACTCGTGCACGGAGCGGCACAACAAACCTGTTGTATCTAAAAATAAATAAATACTGAATAAACAATATAGTATGTTTATTTTCCGGAATCATAAATACGAATCAAATACTCTTTTTTTATCTAATACATGAACATGCAAATATAAGAGCCTAAATATATAAAAAGCAAATCACATTTAATTTTCTGAATATTTTAATATACTAATTGTTATTGATTCAATGCTTATAACAAAAAAAATTACCGATAAACATATCGTCATAATATTTTTTTTTAATAAATAATCTTGCTTACCTTTACTTTTTTGCTTGATTGTTTCTTCTCAATCGCCTTTTTTTCAAAAATATCTTTATTATTACTATGTCCTAATGATTTCTTCTCAGCTGGTTTTTGTGTAGCTCCTGCCTATTAAAAACACCTCATTACATTATGTAAACTTAATCAATTTTAATTGGTTTCAATTTATGTAAAATTATTTGTTTCATTGATTCGAAATTATATAAAATTATTTTTAATTGGGTGTTTTCGGCTGGAAGAGGTAACTTAAGTTCATTTATTTTCAGTTTTTTCAGTTGTAAAAAAACTGCAAAGATGAAAAAGCATAAAAAAACCTGAAGTAACTAGTTGTTGAAATAGTATATTGTGCAACGAGTGGGGAAAAGTGGTCGATTCTGAATGAGTGTGAAGTTGGTCGCACGAGCGAACTGCTATAATATCTTAGACTTTGAAGAAAATATATGCTTAAATGTCTACAAAAATTCTCAGCGTCGATGACGAATAAACAAGTTACTTTTCAATCAATTTAATTACTATCGATTACTATTACTATTACTATTTTATTACTATCTATTACTTACCAGTTACCGCTCCGTCGTCGGTTGGTCAGCGTGCGCGTGCCATAACCTATACCCGTCGACCCAACGCACCAGAACCTGCAGACATTCAATGTCGACCGACGGCAGGCCCCAGTCGCTCTTCCACACGTCCAGCTGCAGCACCTCGGCGTTCGACATTTTCGAAAACTCGCATCGCCAGTGATGAGACTACACGCGAAACCCTCGGCGCGATTCGCGAAGCCTCTCGCCCGCCGAGACGGGTGACCTCCCCTCCCCGGTAAACATTTATAAACAATGCAGCGTCGCGTGTCATTACAGGCTGCAGTTCCTCGCAGCTGAACTTTTTGCACTTTTCATCCTCTTTCCTTTTCTCCCCAACGGCCAATCGTATGTATACGTAGTATGTATGTATGTACTGTCACGGCTTTTTTATGGCCGGATCAAAGGGACGCTAAGAGAGTCGGGTGATAGGCCTCTCGGGATAATCCCTCGCGTGAGTCAGACGGTTCGCAACTAAATCTGTTGGGCGCCAGACGCGATATTCTCGCGTCCACTAATTTTTCAACAATCGCTAAAGCCAACTCGCGAAACCACAGCCTGTCACGCGAGGGGCCAGCCGGCTCGACCTAACGGCAGAGGGGCAGGGTAGAGGCAGGGCAGCGCGGGTCGCGACACAAACACAAAAAGAGAATCACACGTAAAAGGCCGTACGTTTAATGAATTATAAATCTCGTTTATTAGAAATAAATGGTCGAAATAATAGCGATTAAACAATGTGAAAATAACAGTTTGATTTATTTAAATAAAGAAGGTATTGTGATTCGGAGAAAAAAAAAACAATTAGATTATTATATTTGGAACGGCGTGTAATTGACGGTTTTGATCGGTCCGGATGAACAATAATTTCGCGGGAGGTGATATTACAAAGAGTTAGAATTTATTATAGCATGCGGTCGTCCCGGCCGGAAAATATCAGCCAGACAATGATAAAGGCAATAAGCAAACGTCGGTTGGAATCGTTCGAAAACACGGGCTGACCGGGGAAAATATCGCAGGTGAAAGTTAAACAGAACCGTGAATAGTTTGAATAGAATTGGCAGAGATCACGAGTAAATAATACGCGGTATAAGAAACGTAAATTCGAGCGCTATAACATACGGAGTAATTGACAATACAATATCCGAATCTACACCCCGACAAACAGGCTTGTCGCGAGACTAAACTCAATTCTAATTCACTCGAGAAACCATCTGATTGCAGCAACGAAACGTGACTCTAAGTAGCCGACACTTAGGCTTATCGCGGAAATAAAACGTAGATCAAATAGTCGCGACAGGCAGACTTTTCGCAGAAATAATCCTTAAATCTAACTTATAACTAACATCGCCAACACCGAAATAATATAGCGAGAAGGGAATCGACAGAGTTTTCACGTTACAAATAACGGGTGACGCCCCGCTGGGCGCACTGGAATTCGCTCGTAAACAACGCAAAAACTTACGGCGACGCGAAGATTCGGTTGACCGTCGCCCGAGCGCAAGTGCGCTAACGCGATACGAAAATCACTCGCGACTCCCTTATTACAATCGACGCAACACGAACAAATATTCGGAAACAACTCGACATTTACGCGGCAATCGAACAATTATACCTCGCAAATCGCTAACGATGACGTTGCAATGGACTCTACGCAATACGCGGACAGGTACCCCGCAGGGCCACTCTCCGGCGGTACGCGCTAAAGGAGCGCCTACGCGACTTCCCGAGAACAATACAACGACTCGTGTCGCTACGCGAAACTCGATATCCGACACAAAAAACGCGAGGCTCTACTCCCGCCGGGTGTCGCGATACTCACGGTCGCGATCCCCAGGAGGCCGAATTTCGCGATAAATTACGCCCCAAAGCCTCCGGTCCATGGTTATGTCGTCGCGAGGCCCCTCACGTCCGCCGCCGACCGCCTACACCAATAACGAATGCTCGCGAAACCCGGTCGCGAGCCGAAGAATCGCGAGACTCTAATTGCGCCCTTTCTGGCGACTTTGTGTTCCGCCTCGTCCGGCGTACGTCGCGTCCGACGATTTGCACTAACACTAACACCAAACCAAAATTTGGAAATGCACGCGCTCGCGATACGCGATATCCCGAAGGACGACGGTCGGGGCGAACGAATATAGCACTCGCGGTTTCCCCGTGGCCGTTCACACGCTAATTACTTGTCAGGGCAACCTCACCGGACTCGCTGACCCCTCGGGGTTGCCGCTGTTCCTGGTCCCAGGGCGCCGGGGATCTTCCTTCCCGCTCGGCACTCAACACTAATACGCGTTATGACTTATTTCTCGCACTCGAAACAACGTGACGCTTCGGCGGACGACCCAGAAGAGATCGAGCGGTCCGCTCGATGGGAAATCGAGAGCGCGCCCCTCCATGGGGGTGGCGCGGTAATTCGGCGCGGTGTCGCGACCAATCGGGGTCGACGTACGGCGGATCACGCGCGGGTGTTCGCCAATTTTCGGCGGGGCCTTCGAACGCTATCCTGCGTCCCATCGCCTGGCGGATGATATCGCCCGGTGGTTTGTTCTCTCGGGCGGGATTCCCGTCGTTGGCCGGTTTCCTCGCGGACCGGTGGGCGCTGGCCAGTCGCCCCCGGCCCCCTTAGAGGTCCGGTGTCGTTGCGGGTAACTCCTTGGTGGTCTCATTGTGCCACGCGTGTCCGCTCCGCGCCCCGTGGTCGGATCACTCGCCCGTCTCGTGACGTCCTTGAGCAGCCTCTCGTCGTCTCCGGTACCGCTCCAGCCGTGGTCTCCCGCGTCCATCGTTGAGGCGCGGTGCCTCGGTGAGGTGCCGCGTTTTCATACAAAAAATAAAAGAGAATAAGAAGGCGCAAATATTTCCCTTTGGAGGCCCCCTGGAGATTCCGCGGTTGCTCCCCTGGGTCGTCCGCGGGCGCGACCCCGCGCCCTGTGACGGCGGCGGGGCGCTGCCACGCGCGGCGAACCGTCACGTCACAGTACATACGGTATGTAAGACCGTGGTATGTACATACATACATACCATAGATAATACATATTTATAAAAAACTATAAAATAAATAAATAAAACTTTTTATCTCAATCCGATTCACATGGCTAATTTCATTACCCGATTGAAATAGATTAATCGCAGATACGCACGATTGAAACCGATTTAAGTTGGATTTAGATGAATCCGGAAATATCACATTAAATCCGATCCCGGTGTTGTATTAAAAGTTAACGATTGATGAGAATTCAATACGATTCATGCGGACACTTTATTCGCCCGATTAAAATGGATTGGCACAAATACGATTGAAACCGATTAAATCGGATTCAGATTAATCCGGAAATATTACATTAAACCCGATTCCGGTGTTGTATTAAAACTTAACGATTGATGCGGATTCAATACGATCCATGTGGTCACTTTATTCACCCGATTAAAATGGATTGGCATACAAACGATTCAAACCGTTTAAGTCGGATTTCAGACGAATCCGGAAATATCACATTAAATCCGATTCCGGTGTGTTGTATTAAAACCTAACGATTGATGCGGATTCATGTGGTCACTTTATTCACCCGATTAAAACAGATTGTCATAAATTTGATTGAAACCGATTAAATCGGATTCAGATGAATCCAGAAATATGACATTTATTCTGATTCCGCTGTTGTATTAAAACTTAACGATTGATGCGGATTCAATACGATTCATGTGGTCACTTTATTCACCCGATTAGAATGGATTGGCATAAATACGATTGAAAAGGATAGCGGCGGATTCAGACCAATCCGGAAATGCCGAATTGAAAACAATTCCGATTGATTTGGTATTAAAACCGATTTACTTCCAATCGGACATCCGATTAACCGGATTGAAAACGCATTCATTCCGATTCAATTTCACCAAATTTAATGCGGAACCAATCGGATTCAATCGGTCATTTTCAGCAGGGTACGTACGAAATGTAGAGAGGCGGAAATAAATCGGTTGCACTCGCCGTGATTTAGCACAAGATTCACAATACTGTTTATTTAGTCGGTTATGTCCGTTTGGACATATGTGATTTCACAACTTTAACTGATTTCGAGTAACGCAGTCGAAATTGTCGATCAGCGATCAAAAGCGACGTGTCGCATACAGCGGAACGGAATATACGCTAAAACAATTAACAATGAATATGACGTTCGCGAAACAAGAAAAGAAAAGAAAATTTTGACACAGAATATCGTTGCGATATTCGATCCGGGAATTCTGACTGCAATCAGTGGTCTGAATTAAATATCGCGCTCACAAAAGAAAAATAAAGAATCCTTGATGAGGACCTTTCGAATTATAAAGATGAGAAGCGATCCGATCGCAGAAACTCAGTTTCCGGCACGGCCGGAAGCCACCCCGATGATCGCCCTTCAAGGGCGCTCCACCGGTCTGACCCACCGAAAATGCACGGAAACTTTAATCTCGCACGACACGGGCCTCGCAGCCTATGTCTTGCACTTCGTCACTATACGGAGACTAAGTCTCGAGCACTCAAATTTCGGCTAAGCCCTAACACCGTGAATTTACTCTCGAATTGATACCACTGTTATCGCTGCCAAATTCCGAAATCGAATACGCGTGGCCCTCGGCGCGGGCCCTTTATATACTCTCAGCTCGATGGCCCCAAGCGGGAGGGGAATAATGATCGTAAATCATCGAGCTGTCAGCTAATTTGTTAATTAACAAAGGTATTGAGTTGAAACTTACTCGCTAGGTTACGATTTTAATTTATATTTATATTTTAATATTCGCGATTTAATTAAACATCTCCTTCTATCTCAATCAACGATCTGGTTTTTATAAACGCGGATTTGCTCGCGGTACGTCGATCGCGTACTAGAACTTATCGATCGCATTCCTCAAGTTGTTATTCGCATTCCTAAGTGCGCAAACATCTCGGTACCCGAATAACAACCCGCGAGGAGTTATTCTTAGCGTTATACAATTTAAATTACATCCTCCGGTTATAATTTCAATCAATTCATCGTTGTTTTAAATGACGCGCTTTGCGGATCGCGCGGGCCAGCGGCCGTCAAGCTCGCGGTTGCGCAATTTCTCGGAGAGCAGCCGCGAGTTTGTCTCGGAATCGATCAGAACGTTTTATTGCTCAATTATGTTCGGACTAGATTATGAATTACATTAACAATTGTAATTAAGTTTATTAAGAGATGTTAGTGGTTTCTCCAAGTTATAAATTGAGTATGATTAATCGCTTCGGTGGTATGCTTCGCAAAAGCGAATTGCGCGATTTAGCGGGCGGTCGGTTAGCCGCGAGGCGGCTCAACGCTGAATAAATGTTGGTTAATTTTAGTCGGTATGCTTTACAGAGTTAGCAATATTAAACATTTTTACAGTAGGGCTTTAATTGATTCGCGATACATATAAGTTTTGATTATATAAAAGGGGAAAATTGTCGGCGACGCGCTCGAGGCATTGAGACTGCTTATAGAAGGAAAAGCGCGTCGGGGAAAATCGATAGCGAAGGCTTTCGCAATTCTGAGAATCGCGCCGGTCTGTCAATTTCCGAACGGGCAGAGCGATCGTGAAGGCCGGTGCGAACCGCGCCGGACGTAACACTATAATCATTTACATTGCTTCTTCACTCGCATTCGCAATTCGTACATCCTTTGTCCCGGCAAAAAAATAAAAATAAATAAATGGCAAACATATAATAAATAAATAAGTAAAGTAAATAAATAATAAATAAATAAGTAAAGAAGCAATAGATATATAAGGCTCTCTAAATAAATCAAAAAATTTTATAAATTTGACAATAAGAGCCACACACGGTACATAGTGCGCTCTATGATTTATCAAATTAAAATGTTTACATATATAAGTCAACCGAATAACAGTAATATTAAAGGCGTGCGTTTCGACCCTTTCTTTGGGTCCTCTTCAGCGCAAGATTGAGTCAAACAATAAAAATCGGACATAAAAAATAACACCGCATTGTGCTGTGTGGTTCAACAAATAATAATGAACTTTAAAACGCAGTCCTATAAGTACTAATATATAATAGATATTTTGTTTTTTCATTGTGTCTCACACTGGTATATGCGCAGATGCAATCTCCGAAGTACTTCCAGGTATCCTCAGGGCTGCGTTCAGAAATTCAACCTGGGTAACTCTAAGCTATAGTTTACGTCACGTATATACTATAGCATTAGAGTTACCTAGGTACGCCTAAGCGTAATTCCTGAACGCAGCCTAGAATTCGATGATAGGTAACATCGCCATCTCCTCTGTCCTTATAAGAAAGTAAAATGTTGCACGATACCGGTGTGGTAAAATCGGAGTAACATCTGCCATAAATGCAAAGTTATAATAAATCACGCAACAGTTAAAATCACGCTTTAAGCAACTTACACTGTGGATTTCTTGGTGAAATTATCGCAGATTTCTACATGATTAACGAAAATAGTTATCTATTATATATTAGTACTTAGGACTGCGTTTTAAAGTTCATTATTATTTGTTGTGTTCTAAACGACCCAACTGGCCATATTTATTAATAAATTCACGACGTTTCGGCCATGAGTTTTGGCCCTTCTCAAGTGACAGTTATATTGCAGATTTTACATTAGTAATTTGTCTAAAAAGTTTCTGAATTATGAACTACACAATACAATAAAATAGAATTCTACATTGTTAGGGAAGATCTGGAGACACGCTGTCTGTAACTGTTAAAATTTAATGTGCGCATCTTCCGTAGATACGTTGACGATATTTTTGCGGTAGTTTTCAAGACCGAGCTGGACGAGATTCTTACGATTTTTAACGATTATCACCCTTAATTGAAATTTACGTACAAGACCGAAATAAATGATGCAATCAGTTTCTTGGACGTAACAGTGTATAGAGAAAATAACACACTGATAACTAATTGGGACCGCAAACCGACGTTCTCGGGCAGATATATTAATTACTTTTTCAACCATCCACATAAATACAAAATCAATACGATTGTTAATCTTGTAGATCATGCTATTTTATTATCTAACGAACGCTTCCATAATGCTAACATTTAAATAATAACAGACATTCTGTTGAATAACTGTTTTCCAGTTCATATAATTAATAAAGACAGACTTAATATATTAAAAAACCGCGGTAATAATAGTGATGACTCAGATCATCCGCCTTGGCTAAAACCCGGGGATAACGTGTTAATTATTCCTTATATTAAGGGTGTTAACGGAAATATAGGTAAAATTTTGAAAAAGTGTGACTTTAAAGTTCTCTACACTGTGCCGAAGAAACTTGATTGCATTATTAAAAGAGGGAAGGATAAATTGAATGATACTGAGCAAACCGAAGTTGTCTACAAATTAGACTGCGTTGATTGTAATGCGACATATATTGGACAAACTAAAAGACACGTTCAGACAAGGTTTAAACAACACCAGACTGATATTAGAAAGCACGAAAACAATCAATCCGTGGTTAGCAAACACCGCCTTACACATGATCATGATTTTAATTGGTGCAAACCTGTGATTTTACACAAGGAGAAATACACCAAAAAAAGATAAATAGCTGAAATGTTTTACATCAAGAAATTTTACGACACGATTAATTTACAGAGAGACACGGATAATTTAAACGTGATCTATTACAGAATAATAAGGACCACGTAATTTTCTGTTTATTATTTTATTTCTCCTTGTTTATAACTCCTTGACACTAACGGTTTAACTTCAAACATTCAGCTGTGAGTCATGGAGTGATACGGACGTGTATTTTAACAAGAGTTTTCTTGATCATCTCGATGTCCGCGCTATTTTTACTTAATATTTGACGTGCAAACTTGTAAGAATTTTATTTTATTATTTTTTATTGTAAGAATTCTATTTTATTTTATTGTGTAGTTCATAATTCCGAAACTTTTTAGACAAATTACCAATGTAGAATCTGCAATATAACTGTCACTTGAGAAGGGCCAAAACCCATGGCCGAAACGTTGTGAATTTATTAATAAATATGGCCAGTTGGGTCGTTTAGAATACAACTTTTAATTATTTGCTGGCGACGCAAAGTTTCCAATTTGTTTCATTATTATTTGTTGAACCACAGCACAATGGGGTGTTATTGTCGTTTTTTATGTCTGGTTTTTATTGTTTGACTCAATCTTACGCTGAAGATGACCCAAAGAAAGGGTCGAAACGTACGCCTTTAACTTATCACCTCGACATTTCAAACTAAAGTGACTGGTTTCTTATATATATATAAGGTCGAATATATATACAATATATATATATATATATATATATATATATATATATAACAATCGTGTCGTGGAAGTGTAAAAACCAAACAATAAACAATATATAGATTTAAAGTTTAGAAAGACCTTCAATAACATTTAAATATATGTCCAGTAAATTTTCTGTATCCGTCTGCAAATTTAAACCATTGGTTTGTCTTTTTATATTTATCATTCAGAGATATTAAACGTTTGTTAAAGTATGGTTCAATGTCGAAGATTTCAGCTTCGTTCCAATTAAAATCGTATAAATAGACATAAAATCCAAAATAGATATAAAATAAATTTAATTAGCTAAGTACTACCAATACAAATGTAAATTGGCAAATTCTAAGTCATATAAAACAAACGTAAAATCAAAATAAAGCATAAAAACTTGGCGTGCCACAATTTAATAAAGTCAAGAAATTATTATGTACAATATTTACTCCAAATAAATAAAAGCGGAACATTAATAATATATCATTAGTTCTCTCTAATAAAAACGTACTTTACAAGTATATTTAAATATTATAAAACAAACATAATATTTCTATTTTGTCAAATTATATACATATATTATTAACATTATTGTAGATAATATTTAACATCAAAATATTTGCGAATTATTATAAAAATATAAAAGAAGTAAATATGCTTGTAGAAATGTATATCTATGTATATCAAAATGCGACACGGGCATGTCAAGTTTTTATGCTTTATTTTGATTTTACGTCTGTTTTTTTACTCATTGTCAGAATTTGCCTGAAATCACAAAAGTCACAGAAAAATAAAATAAAAGATTATTAGACGTTCTTCCGAAAACGTCCGTGCTTCGATTTAGGTCAAAGTTTGTAAATAGGTTCCTTTTTAGATAAAAAGACATATACTAAAAGGATTTGGTAAAAGTTTACAATAACTTACACAGCTCGGATTACTTTGACCTTGACATATGTTGTCAAAGTCACCCTCCTGAGTGACCTTCAGAAGGTTTTAGTCGGCGGTCGCTGTTTATTAAAAAGTTATAAACAAAAAAAGTTTGGAAAATATAGCAGCTATTTTGAATATTGGAAGGCATAAACGACTAATATTACGTTTTTTTTTAAAGCAGAGAATACTTTATTTCGCGAGTATGTGCTTCAACTTAGAGAGCACATACTTGTAAAGCGCGCCACTAACCTATAGGTTAGTGACGCGCTTTACAAGTGTGTGCTTTGTATGTGCTTTAACTTAGAAAGTTGATTATAACTTTTTAATAAACAAAAAAAAAAATTTGCTGGGGAAAATTATTTAAAGCAGTAAATTGTTGGTATATTGAAAGGAAAGTTACCAATCTCTGCTTTAAATAACTTTTCTTTCAATATACCAACAATTCACTGCTTTAAGTAATTTTCCCACCAAACTATTTTTGTTTATAACTTTTTAATAAACAATGACCGCCAGCTAAAACCTTCTGAAGGTTACTCAGGAGGGGGACCTTGACAACATATGTCAAGGTCAAGGTCGTTTATGCCTTTCAATACTCAAAATAACTGCTATATTTGTCAAACTTTTTTTGTTAATAACTTTTTAACGAATAACGACCGACGGCTAAAAACTTCTGAAGGTCACTCAGGTTGGTGACCTTGACAACATATGTCAAGGTCAAGGTCATCGGAGGGTGGTCCGTATTACTAAATAATTACCAAGGATTTTTAGCGACTCAAAAGTTATGTAACATTTTGAACATTTTTTTACACTTTTATGGTCTTGCACATTATTTTCAATTATAACAGGATGTTTTATTTATTATTACATTAAAATAGTTTCACATGGGTTTCCAACGTTCCACGCAAAGCGAAATCCATCCCACTCCACCCCCTGCCTACAGGGTGAAACAAAGTTTAGGCTGTAGTTCCAAGGGGCCCCTATGAGCTAGCAAGCTGAACTTTTTGTAGGAACTTCTCTAAGTGTAGGAATGCTAAATATAAAATATTGGTCCCGGCAATTGAATAGAAGTCAAGTTTTAAAGGTTTTGTTTCCTAGCGATAAGACATGCTTTTTGATTTCTAGAGAAGCATTTTGAGAATTTAAATAGAATTTCTGTAATTTTATCGATTGGAAAGGACCGACGGGATAGATACAACGTGATTACGATACGAGGTAACGAGCAAAATGACGGATAAAGATATAGTCACAATAGACAAGCTTACTAATGACAACTTCGAGTTTTGGAAATTCAGCATGTCGCTGTTGTTTGAGAAGAAGGAGATTCTAGAAGTCGTCAACGGGGAATTGAGACAGCCAGACGAAACGAAAGTGGCTGAACTGAGAACTTGGCATAAGAAAGATAGCGAAGCTCGTTATTGCATTGCATCGACGGTCGACAGACTCATTACTAAACACATTCTTCACTGCAAGACAACAAAAGAAATGTGGGAGAAGATTTGCAATCTGTATGAGAAGAAGTCAGAAGAACAGATCACAATGTTGCAGAAGAAGATTCACAATCTCAAGCTCAATACAGGCGAAAAGGTGAGAGATTACATAGCGGAGGCTCGAAACGTGGCAGCGCAGCTTGAGAGTGCAGGTGACAGAGGAGTTTCAGATGGTATGTTGCAGACTATCATTATTGAAGGATTGCCAACAGTTAAATACAGTGGTTTTCTGTTTGGCTGGAATTCCAAGCCAAAGGCTGACAAGAATCTGTCTAACCTAGAAGCTGAGTTGATTGCCGCAGAAGAAATGATCTTGTCTCAAGAAGAGGAAGTCTAGCGCCCCCGGAAAAGACATCAAGAATAAGCAATCACAGAAGGAAGAAGAGGATACAACGGATGCTGTATTCTTCGCTCGTGCACACGTTGCAGAAGAGAACCTTTCAGAATACGAGCAAGTATGGCTAGCTGATAGTGGAGCATCGTATCACATGGCTTGTGATAAGGCAATGTTCGAGAACTTGCATAAAGCAGACATGACTTTTATCAAATTAGGTGACAAAAGTCGTGTGCCTATTATTGGAAAGGGTGATATAAAGGTTGAAGCACTGGTAAATGGCACATGGAAACCGTGTCGTTTGGAAAATGTTCTCTGTGTTCCAGATTTACGCACAAACCTTTTCTCTTTTTCGCAGTGCACTAATCATGGATACAATCTTTATACTATGTTATTTAGAACAATCTTTATATTATGTTATTTAGAAAACTGACTATCGCAGAAGCAAATACTGCAGAGGAAAAGGTTAATAAGCTGAAATTGTGGCACGAAAAGCTGGGGCACATTGGCTTGTCTACAATGAAGAAACTGGTAAAAGAAAACCCTTCTGTTGGCATCTGCAAAGAAGACTTACAGAACTTTGAATGTGAAGCATGCATTTTTGGTAAGGCAAAACGTAAATCATTCAAGTCTCGAGAAGATAAGCATTACGAACCGGGAGAGTTCGTTCATTCGGACGTATGCGGACCGTTTCCTACTACAGCGTTCAACGGAGCTAAATACTATGTAGTATTTAAGGATGATGCGAGTGAGTATCGACACATATACGCGGTACTAAGTGAAGCAAATGTATTTAAAAAATTTGTTGAATATGCAAATCTTGTACGAAATTTGTTTAAACAGGAGATTAAAGTACTGAAGACTGATAATAAACGAGAATACGTGAACGACAACTTTAGAAGGTTCCTAAAGGCTCGAGGAATTGAACATCAAACTTCTGCTCCCTACAACCCGGAACAAAATGGCAAAGCGGAAAGAGACATCCGGACAATTAATGAAATGATCCGCTCAATGTTGTATGGCCGACATTTGCCAAAATATTTGTGGGCAGAGGCGGTACGAATGGCCGCCTATATTTTAAACCGAACACCGACAAGCAAGAGCAACATGTCACCGTTAGAGAGATGGACCAAGAAGAAACCGAACTTGTCAAATGTTAAAGTATTCGGTTGCGTCGATTATGCTCACGCGCCAGACAGCCAACGACGGAAATTGGATCAAAAAGCAACCAAAATGATTTTTGTTGGTTATGAAGGTAATTCAGAAAATTGTCGGCTATTTGATCCGAAGAGTCAGAAAATTACTGTGGCAGCGAGTGTAAAAGTTGATGAGGAGTTACAATATTATCCATTTTTGAAAACAGTGGGAGCAGAAGAAGTAGAAAAATGTTCGTTTACTATTGTCGAAGATGAAGGAACAGATGATGTAACAACAGATCGACAAGAAGAGACGGACAATGAAGAGGATGATTATGAAGACGCAACTGAGGAAGCTGAAGAGGAAAGCACTAGTAAGGGTGTTGAAAACAGCAATAGACGAATACTGCGTGATCGAAAAACTCTTAAGAAGCCTGAATGTCTCTCTTGCTATCAAGCAAACATTGCAGAAGCCAAACCAACGTATGAAGATGCTGTAAATGGTGTGGAAGCGGCACACTGGAAGAAAGCAATAGACGAAGAAGTCTCGGCACGAAATAAAACATGGTTTAACGCGCCAAAACCAGCAG
Organism: Harpagoxenus sublaevis; assembly: GCA_030770355.1. Taxonomy (NCBI): domain Eukaryota; kingdom Metazoa; phylum Arthropoda; class Insecta; order Hymenoptera; family Formicidae; genus Harpagoxenus; species Harpagoxenus sublaevis. The sequence goes on along the minus strand of JASTWR010001701.1, from coordinate 6,734 downwards.
ATAAGAAGATAATAAGCTGCAAGTGGATTTTCAAGAGAAAAGTAACACCAGGTGACCCCGATCGATACAAAGCACGGTTGGTTGCAAGTGGTTTTTCTCAGCAATACGGAGTTGATTATGTGGACACCTACGCTCCTGTTGTGCGATATGAGAGCATTCGCTTGTTATTATCAATGGCCGCGGCTGAGGATCTTGAAATTCTGCAGTTTGATGTGAGGACTGCTTTCCTGTATGGGAAACTAAAAGAGGATATCTGGATCAAATTACCATCCGGACCATGGCCAGAAGACAAACGCATTGTGAAGCTTCAACGATCACTTTATGGTTTAAAGCAGTCTCCACACTGCTGGAACGATAGACTTGATGATGCTCTTCAAAAACTCAACATGCAAAAATCAGATGCTGACTGCATCTACATCGGTGAGATGGAGTCAGAGATGCTATACCTTGCTCTTTACGTGGATGATGGCCTGGTGATCTGCAAGTCTGCCAGGATCTTACAGCTTTTCTTGCAGAAACTGAGTGAAAAGTTCGAAATCAAAGTGAGTAAGCCAAACTACTTTGTAGGTATAGAAATAGAACGAGACTACCAAGAGAAGACAATTAAAATCCATTGAGCGACATATATTCAAGAATTGATCGATAGATACGGGATGAGTGAAGCTAAAGGCATATCTACACCGATTGATTCAAATGTCAAACTGTCTAGGAAAATGAGTCCTGAAACGGATGATGAGGTATTGGATCCACAGAAGTATCCCTACAGCAGCTTGATCGGATTTCTACAGTTTGCAGCGAATGTTACACGTTTTGATATAGCATTTGGTGTAAACGTGCTGAGTCGTTTCCTGCGAAATCCCGGACAAGAACATTGGACAGCAGCGAAGCGGATATTAAGATATCTTAAGCAAACAACCAGTGAAGGAATTACATATAGCTGTACGAGATCAAGTCAAGAGTTAATCTGCTACTCAGACGCAGATTTTGCAGGAGATAAGGACGAACGACGCTCAACTACCGGATATGTTGCCATTTTGAATGGAGAACCGATAGCGTGGGCTTCAAGACGACAGAAAATTATAACCCTATCTACAGCAGAGGCAGAACTGGTGGCAGCATCTCAAGCAACTTAAGAGGTGGAATGGCTGAAACAGATGATTGCAGCATATAAGAGCATTCCTGAAGAGATGATACCAGCAATTACTTTAAACGTTGACAATCAAGCTGCGATTGCACTCAGCTTGAATCCAATTTTTCATCAAAGGACCAAGCACGTCGACATCAAGTACAAATATATCAGAAAGGTCGCCGAGTTCAAGAAGATTACTGTGAAATATTTCCCCACGGAGGATCAGTTAGCTGACTTGATGACCAAGGGCCTACCCAAGCCGAGATTAAATCATCTGAAGGACAAACTATCCAAGGACCCAGAGGCCTCAGTGGGAGTGTTATAAATTGAGATGAGTCCTCTGAGTCTTCGAGAGAGGGCGCTGGAATGGCGGGCGCTGTAATAATGGAGAGCACCGCTTCCCTTCTACCTTTTCCTTATCTCTAATATACATGGTTTATGTTCTTCACGTTACTTCTTCTAGAAATTTGATCGATCGATGCACGTACTTTTGTTAGTTCATTCAGTTAACAGTTTTTTAGTTTTTCAATTCCCTTTTAAGCATCGTTCACGTATTACTGTATTTTCGGACACAATAAATGTGTATTATTTTCACTCTACGTTTGTGTCTCAAATTACTCCGACGATCGCACACCGACTCGACGGAACAACACTATTATGTTCTTCAATCTTTTCTACTCCTATTTCATATATAATTATTTAAGGGGAGCCTGCACCCGTCTGTATTACCGATAAGACGCGAGTCTTCGCGAATCTTCTTTTGAAGTAACATATCTTTTTATTGGCTTTACAGAATGAAATATCCTTCTCAGAAGTTAAAGTATTTGCACTAATAATGTCCACGCTGGTCGATTTTATTCCGAGAACAAAAATAATTTCAGAAATACAGATTTTTGTTACCTACTCTCACGTCGTCATGAAAACATTTGCTTCATATAAACATTCTACAATTTGTTATTACAAAATGAGACCAGCCTGGACAACGGATAACATGAAGAAATAACATATCATAGTTAGAATTAGGCTCAGACACGTAACAAAAAAGATATGCTGCTCAAAAGATTATATAACCTATAACTGTTGTAAATATTCATTACTTTTGGTAATCTATGGCCAATAAATCTATCGCGTTTGTAAGAGACTGCTCTATGTGTTTACGTTTTCAAAGACGAAGTCGTCTCGTAGAATTCCGCGAGTCACGGTCGTACGGACAAACACGCGAGTCGTTTAGTCGAAACGTGGTAGTCTCCTTGTAACGAGCAAATCAATACATATTGTCGTTCAGAACTTATAATCCGTCGCATATTTCTTTAATCCTGTGCCAGATCCCAACAGGTTATGGGCCCAGAGACACTGGAAAATCTGTGGACACTGTAGAAAGTGATTTTGGCTGGATGTGAGTGAGTGAAAGACGGATTATCTGTGAGAAAAGACTAACCGCGTGGTCCCGGTGAATTTATTATAGAAGCTGCGGAGTGATAAAAGACTGTCGCCTGTAGGATAGCATATATAAGGAAATATGCCAAATACAGCGCCGCAAGTTACACCGGCTCGGAGCGTAGTCTTGCCGAGCATAAATAAATTGAAGGGATCGGAAGATTATAATACTTGGAAATTTGCCATGAAAATGACATTAATGCGTGAAAAGGTTTGGAGCTACGTGACTGGAGAGGCGTATGGTGCAGGGGCGGTTGATTCGGAGAAGGATGCGGACGCCCTAACCACGATCTGCCTAAGTGTCGAGCCTCACCTCTACCCATTCGTCATGAATGCTCGCAAGGCGAAGGAAGCCTGGGACGAGCTGGCAAAAGTATTTGAAGACAAAGGTGTCAATCGAAGGATAGGGCTGATTGATTATCTGCTGGATCAGAAGCTTGAGAAACACAGTAACATGCAGAGCTACATTACTGCGATTATGTCAACAGCACAGAAACTGGCAGACATTAACAAAGCTTTAGATGACGATCTGATTGCAGTAGTCATGCTGCGAGGTCTCCCAGCAGAATATAAACCAATGAGAATGGCTCTGGAAAATTCGGGCACAGAAATAACATCCGAAATGGTACGGAGAAAGCTGCTGCAGGAAGACATGAAAAATAGTCTGCAGGAAGCGACTTCGGAGGAATCAGCTCTTTATGTCAAAGGCAAGAAAACGGCCAAGAAGAACCCTAAAGAAAGATTCAAGTGTTACGGATGTGGAAGTAAAGGACACTTCAAGAATGAATGTCCTGAATTAAAGAAGCAGCAGGAGAAATCCAAGGAACAACCCAGTGCCAAGGGAAGTAATGAGAAAAAAGCTAAGGAATGGACTCTCCTAACAGCTCTGGGATCATCGCGAGACTTCAATCCAGACGTGTGGTATATAGACTCTGGTGCATCGTCCCACATGACCTCGAGAAAAGACTGGTTACACAACATGCAAGATGGTAGAAGCAAGGTATTAGATGTTACTTGTGCCAATGATCAAAAACTGTCAAGCGCTGGGAAAGGGAATGCGGTCATAAATGTAAATGCTAGGGATCTTAGAGTGATTTCAGATGTTACTTACGTACCGAAACTAGCTGCAAATTTATTGTCGGTTTCCAAAGCAGTGCACAAGGGTCTGTGTGTGTTGTTTAGTTCTGCAGGTTGTCAGTTGTTTGTGGAGGCGGAATGCAGCGTACAAGGAGAAGCTGTGCTCACAGCATCGGAAGAGGGTGGTATATGTATACAGACTGGATCGTGTCGAAGCTGTACCCAAGGATGTTGCATTAGCTTCTGCTGCTAAAAAAGGGCTCGAGAGAACTATGGCATAAAAGGCTTGGACATTTGAGCCAAAAAGGGATGGATCTGCTGAAGAACGGCATGGTAGAAGGTATTTTTTATGGAAACGAACCCTATAAACCATGTGTGTCATGTATTCAGGGGAAGCAGCATCGCCTTCCGTTCGCAAAGGCTAGTGAGGGAAAAACGTCTCAAAAACTGGAACTTATTCATACTGATGTCTGCGGCCCGATGTCTGAAGCATCGGCAGGAAGGGCAAGGTACATGCTCATTTTTGTGGATGACTATACAAGGAAAATATTCGCTTATTTCTTAGCATCCAAGGATCAGGTATTTGAAAAGTTCAAATTATTCAAATCTAAAGTAGAAAATGAGACTGACTTAAGAATTAAGGCAATACGCTCTGACAATGGAACTGAATACACAAATAAGAAATTAGAATCTTTTCTAAAAGAAAATGGTATTGCTCACCAGCTGACGGTGCCGTATACCCCGCAGCAGAACGGGATTGCAGAACGGACGAACAGATCAATCTGCGAAATGGCAAGAAGCATGCTTATGGATTCCGGTCTAGGAAAAAAGATGTGGGCGGAAGCATGTAAAACAGCCGTGTATCTCAAGAATAGAGCGCCTCACAGAGCAATAACGCAGGTGGTTCCTGAGGAAAAATGGTCTGGCAAGGAAGATAAACCTTAGCCATTTAAAGGTATTCGGATGTCCCGCCTATGTACATATCCCTGATCAGCTGCGCACAAAATGGGATCCAAAGGGCAAAAAAACACATATTCGTTGGATATTGTGAAGAGGGCTACAGGCTTATTGATCCCGAGAGACCAAAAAGAGCCATCAGAGCAAGAGACGTAATCTTTCTGGAAGATTTCATAAAAAATAAAACTCAAGAAGCTCTAGATACTGATAGCGTTGAGGAAGAATCCAATAAGCAGGGCATCAAGGAACTGGGTGCAGAAGAAACGGTCGTTGTTTCGGATGCCATAGGAGCGGAAACGAATGGCGACGAAGATGAACATCCACAAATAATGGAACAGTGGGAAGATGCCCAAGAATTGGATGACAGCCTGATAAAAATCGAGAGCGCCAGCGAGGAAGAAATCGACCAGGAACTTCAATCGGAAGGAAGATACCCGAGGCGGATACGGACCAGAACTAAACAATACCCTGATTACGTGACGTATGCGGCCATTACTGACATGGATGATCCGAGCAGTGTGAAGGAAGCAATGCAGAGGGCGGACAAGGAAAAATGGAAAATGGCCATGAAGGAAGAGCTGACCTCGATGCAAGAAAATGGAGTCTGGGAATTAGTGGAGCCACCGGTGAATGACAAAATAGTTGGATGCAAGTGGGTGTTTAAAGTTAAGCGTGCAATTGACGGAAGTGTACGTTACAAAGCCAGACTGGTAGCCAAGGGCTACAATCAGCGTCATGGTGTTGACTATTTCGAGACTTTCTCACCTGTGGTTAGGCGGTCTACTATCAGAATTCTATTTACAATAGCCGTTCAGTTTAATTTAGGAATAAATCATCTTGACGTAACTACTGCCTTCTTACATGGGGAACTTGAGGAGGTAGTATATATGTCACTCCCAGAAGGCATTGAAGATGCTAAATCGTCGAATAAAGTATGCTTATTAAAAAAGTCAATCTATGGTTTGAAACAGGCATCCAGATCATGGAATAAGAAAGTAAACAAAGTATTGTTAGAAATTGGCTTTAAACGTTTAAAAACGGAACCCTGTGTTTATTATAAGGTAAATGGCAATCTTATTCTTGTTCTGTGCCTGTATGTAGATGATTTTTATATACTTTATAATGATGAAAAAGAAATGAAAAACTTAGTTGTCCAACTAGAAGGTAAATTTAAAATTAAGGATTTAGGCGAAGCACATCAATGCCTGGGAATGAGAATAAGCAGGGACAAAACTGCAGGGACTTTGCATCTTGACCAGGAACAATATGTCAATTTTGTACTTAAAAAATTTGGAATGTTAGAATGTAATCCTGTGCAAAGTCCAACTGAAACGTCTTTCTTAGAGATTATATCAGAAACGAAAGAAATAGTTGAAGATATGCCTTATAAGAGTTTAATAGGATGTTTAATGTATCTCGCGATAAATACTAGGCCAGATATATCGTATGTAACTTGTGCGTTGAGTCGCTTCAATGACTGCCCAACTGAACAACACTGGAACTGTGCAAAAAGAGTGTTGCGTTATTTAAAGGGAAGTTCTCACTATAGCTTAAAATTTAAAAGGTGTAAAGATGAGAATTTTGATCTTTTTGGTTGGGTAGACGCCGATTGGGCAGGCGACAGAATTGACCGAAAGTCCTATACAGGATATATATTCAAATTAGGTGAATGTCCCATCTCATGGGAAAGTAAAAAACAAGGTTTAGTTTCTCAATCCTCTACCGAAGCTGAATATATAGGACTGACAGAAGCGAGCAAAAAAGCTTTGTACTTAGGAAATCTTATCTCCGATCTTTTGGGAAAAGAAAAGGGAAAAAGGATTATCATCTTCAATGATAATCAAAGCGCTATTAAATTGTCAGAAAATCCAGTTCATCATAACCGTACAAAGCACATAGATGTAAGATACCACTTTATTAGAGAATGTATTGAAAACGGCCGCATTGAAGTGCAGTATGTACCATCTGAAAAAATGCCAGCAGATGTGCTGACCAAAGGTTTGTCAAATGTGAAACATAAAGTTTGTATAAACGCTCTGGGATTGAATATAGATAAGAATTAATTGCCATAGATTAAGGGAAAGTGTTGTAAATATTCATTACTTTTGGTAATCTATGGCCAATAGATCTATCG
>JASTWR010001700.1:0-36015 GCA_030770355.1 Harpagoxenus sublaevis | reverse complement strand
ACACACCGTTCTAAGATCGGATTCGCGCTTTCTAATTACGCACGTTTTTTAATACGACGAATCTACTCATCCTACGACTACGCACTTACGCGTTTACGTCTCGCGGTTAATTTTCGGATAATCGTAATACGTTGTATGACAAGTGTGACTGCGATTCGCTTTTCGTCACTACTTGTTGCACGCCTATTCGCTTTATGCGTTGCGCGCTCTATCACGCACTTCGTTTTTGTTACGTCACTCGACGTACGAAGTTACGTGCTTGGCGAAATTTCTCTACAGCACGTCTTTACGCTTCGCGTTACGCACCGTATCATTCACGCCACTGTTAATTATCTCTCGGGTACCTAAGTAGCCGAATATCTGAACCCTATGTTCACTAAGACTCGTTTTCTACGTGTTACGCGTTACGACTCCTATCACGCCCGTTGCCCTTTTTTATGAAATTCTACGAATTCGAGAACGGGACAATGATTGTTACAAGGATCGTTTATAACTTGCGCGCCTACGCATTTGGAATCTTCTTTATGGTCGCTATCTCGCATTAGCGCCACTAACGCAATGACAATTGCTTAAGACTCTACGCTACGACAGTATGCGTTTTACGAATCTACCTACTTATGCATTTTCAATGCACGCGATTACGCTTAATTGCGATAAACGCTTTATTTTGAGCACCTATATGGAACTACCGCTATGCGCTACACCACGGTCGTCATTTCGGCTGATACACAAAATGATTTTTCTATGACACGTATATGGAGATTTGCGCGTTACGCGTTGTATGTCCCTGTCGCTACTTGGCTGTTACGCCAATATGCCTACGTGACAGTCTACTCTTTTATAATTTACTTTTACACGAATTTGCTCGTACCGAGTCCCATGTCGATCGCCATTTAGCATTTAAGCAAATGTGCTGACGTGACAGGTACTATCTATGCTAAGCGCTTCTATGCATTTTGACGCTTTACGCGTCGAATCACGGTCGCCATTTCGGCGTTTAGACGAAATGAGAGAACGTGACAGGCGATTTTCTCTCTAATGCACTTATAATGCAGGACCGCACGCAACGGTCCTGTCACGGTCGCCATTTCGGGTTCGTCAGAAGACGAAATGGGGAAACGTGACAGGCGATTTTTATTATTTTAAGCGCTTTTATTTTGCCAGACCGCACTCAACGATCCTGTCACGGTCGCCATTTAGCGTTTAAACTGGCTTAGTCCTACGCTACGTCACGGCTTAGTCGAGTAAGCTTTTTTACGATATAGCGCTCGTAAACCAGGCTAAGTGTCATAGCACTGACCGTGTGGGTTTTCTCGATGACATGCAGGTTCTCGCGTGTATTGCGCAGCCGTGCACTACGCTTTTCGTGGCTTTAAGACTGTAACCGGACCGGCTACTACTAGCTCTAACCTGACCCACGGTAAGCTAACCCAGAATTATTTTACTAGTTAGTTTTGCACTTTACGTCGGGCGGAAGGCTATTTACCACTTTTAACTCGATAATTTTCGAACTTCGCAAATTTATCGGTCGCCACTCGGTTTTACCATTACCCGCCGAGAAGGTAAGTAAATCGACAGACCTATCGTCGTCTTGAATTAATCTCTGCTTTTTATGTTTCAGGAACACCTCGGATGCTGGCTGGACCCCGCTGACCACTGGATCGCCGGAACGTCGCTGGATCGCCGCCGCCGTCGATGGATCGTCTCCACCAATGGATCGCCGCCGTCGCTGGATCGCCGGAACGTCGTTGGACAGGGATTTATAACGGTCGCCGTATCAACCAATAGGATTCCAGGAAAGTATAACGCAGGAGATCAATAACTTTCACAAGCACTATGCTCTGCTTTTAACACTGAATTTATTCTATTTCAGGTTACACAAAATGGCCGTGTGCACTCGCACTCACAAAATGGCCGCGCGACGCCATCTTGGCATGACTCGCACTTCGCGTAGATTCTACGTCGTACGCAATGTTAATTATTCGCAAACGCGATTATTTATTGTTCTCTTGCCGGTTTTAACAATTAATGATGCCGGCGCGCGTATCGATCGCGGATTACGACCGGTTTTCATGGAACTGCACAAGTTCTCCCGATCGGCTATCGTCGCGTGGTTCTATCGATCGCCGCTCGAATTTGTTAATGTTCACGACTGAGAATTAACGGCTCGCGTTAACAATTACGAATGTTCACTCGTATGCGACTTAGCACGTCGCTCGCGGGTTATCTCCGATTTTTTATGAGATATCTCTTACAACGGACACGTACGTTGAGATACTCTCGGATGATCGTCCCGTTTTCGGAATTAACCGAATTATTCCATTTGCGTTAACGATTAACGACTTTACGCACTTGGCGGTATCACTCGCCTCGCGCTATATGACCTCGGTTGACCTTGAGCCTCACGGCAGACACGCACGTTACGAGAGCTCCCGAGCTAAATTTAATCAGTATTCTGATTGTTAATTACGGTTATCAATAACCTTTTGCGTTAATTAACACGGTTTTAACCACCAACGGGATAACGCGTCGCTCGCGGTTAATCTCGGTTTTAATGAGCCACTTGCTCCCGGAAAAGACCTTATCTGCGATTTTATTCGCGTATCACCGTTAAATCACTCGCGCTAATTGTAACGACTTTTGTTAATTAGCGGGATTACGCTCCGCTAGCGGGTTAACACCGGTTTTAGAAGAGCCTCGCACGACACGTCCGCACGATACGAGAGCTCCCGGGGAAAGACCTCGAGTCCTGCTCCGTAACGGCGCAAGCGAGACCTCGCGCACGCGCAGTGTCGCCAGCCCTCCTATCTGGCTGACGCAATGTTTTTGCCCGCGTCGTCATTCACGCGAAAACAGCGTGACATGGAAAATTCTGGAACACATGTTATTTATTTGACGCGCAATAACCGATTTATTCGACAATTCCCGAATTTTCCATTTACAAAGTCAGTTTGTCGAATTTCAACATATATGCATAAACGTGTGCAAATTCACCCGCAAACGCCCATTTCACGCTCGCCCGTCGATCCCACGGTCGCATTTATTCCGATCGCGCTCCTAAGTGCATCGGAAGCCTATTTTTCGCATCACGCATGCGCCGACGCATATCTCGCGCTGCAACGGCTCTACCGCAACGCGGAAGTCTCCGTCGTGTTTCCCAAGGCCAATTTAGCCGGAAACAATCAAATTTGACTCGCTCTGCCGTTTTCCGGCCGATATCGCCCGAGAATGTCCCTAGGGACTTAATCGGGCCAATCGCGTCACAGCATGCTCGGGAAACACGTCGTTGACCGATTTCCGGTTCTAGCCGTCGGATCTTACCGGAATTACGCTGAATTCGCGTAATTCGATGCGTTTGTCGCTCCGAGACGCTTATCGCTCGAAACGACCAATCAGGTGGCGAGCCTGCCCATTTTCTTCGTTCGACCACCGAGAGTGTCCCTTTTGCCGCCAATCGGCCATCTTTGATCCCTCTTGATCGATCTGATGTCTAAACTCGCGTTTCTCCGCGCGAATCTCGAAATTCGCCCTCCGGCCACCGGATTGGCTGAAATCGCTTCTCGGTGTTTCCGGATCGCGTTTCAAGTGAATTTACGCTATTTCCACTAATATCATGCCAATTTGATCATTATTGGCCCGCGGAATCGTTAACCGTCATTATTGGGCGCATTCAGCGCACAGAACAGTTGCGGATTTATGCGCTGAATGGCCTGTGATCCGGAGCGCTCCCACAACATGTGGCGGTAGCGGACGCCATATTTTAGAGCGAAAATTTTGTTGCTACATCGACGGAACTGTTGTGAGACTTGACTGGAGACATGTGAAAACATGTAAGTTGTGGTTATGTTTTATGCTGCATTGCAATGGATTATTACGAAGATCAATATACATATAACGGATTAAACTACAATATTGTAGATGTATTGGAAGTGCACGAGAAATTGAAAAATGGTATGTACAATTAGAAATAAAATATTATTTTCAATTAAATTATATAACTAACCTACACATAATCTCAAATAAATTACACATGTCCAGCAAACACCAAGCTACATGTAACTTGATGTTTATTGGGATGCATTATTGCGCATATCATATTTGCGTATGCGCGATAATAATAATATAATAATTATATGTAATAATTAAATGTTTCAGACGAAGTTTACTTCCAGTTATATATGAAAAACAACCTAGGTTGTCTGGACGTTACCGGTTCTGTTAATGACACTTTGACAGAAAATTGCAGTGAACACATCGCAAGCAGTGAGTAAATTGATTAAAATATTTATAGGTTTTGACATTGCAATCAATTTTGTCATCAACATTTTGTTGCATTGTAAAATATGTTTTATGATATAGATACGCTTGATTCAACAACAGAGGAAGGCAATAAACAACAATGGACAGTAAAGGGTACAAAATTATTATTAGAATTGTACAAGGAGAGAAAAGAAAAGTTCCGTGATCCCAAAACCAAAAAAAGAAACCTGTGGACAGAGATCGTAAATGAAATGGGCAAAAATGGTTATAAGAATTTGACTGAAGATATACTGGACCGAAAGTTACGCAATCTGAAAAAAACTTTCAGAACAATAAAGGATAACAACCGGAAAAGTTCAACGGGACGAGGACGAATAACGTGGGAATATTATGACATCTTTGAAGAAATATTCTCTGATGATCGGACAATAAATTTTGGACCGACAATTTCTTCTTTAGATTCTGCTACAACCGCAACACAGTCTTTATCATCTGCTGCGTCAACAATTTTGTCTCCTACATCGACATCCACTGCTCCGACTCCATCTTCTTCGATGAGATTAGTTGCTTCTTCCGCAGGACCGCCAACTCTTACACCGCCCGTAAGAACACCATCTCCCGCATCGGCAAGGTATGTGTGCCATACACAACCGACAAGGATATCCACGCCACGAGCACACACGAGGACTTTTATGAATATTTCAGATTTCTTCGATTCAACGTTCGAAGGGGATTCGTTTGTCGAAGAAAATATTACGAACTCTTACTCTTCTTCTCATTCTTCTTCTTCTTACTCTTCTTCTTCTAGTGTAGCAGCAGAACATTCCTTTAGCGAGTCTGAATCTGTTCCAAATTCTTCAGAATTTACTACTCCATCAACTCAGCTGACAAAAGAGGAAAAATGGCTTCAAGAAAAGAGACTTATGATCTGCGAAAGAAACTGCTTTCGGTGGAACAAGAGCGAGTCGACATAATGACCGAATTGAAAAAGAGCATTAACGACAACAACAACATTCAACAGGAGAGGAATAATCTTTTACAGAAAATACTAGACAAAATGTAAAAATACTTTTTTTATTTTCTAAAATCTAAAATATGATGTCATGTCACATCACATGATAATATAACATCACATGGCATGTTATGTCACAATTTTTTTTTCTAAAACATGGATGTCTATTAAAACATAAGGTTGTACATTCACTTAGTGATATTCATAAAAATAAACGTTTATTTTATTTGTATAAATTGCTTCGTTACAAACTTATAAATCAGCTACAATAGCATTCCTCTTTTCTATTGCTTCCTGCATCCCAAACCTGTCTTGGACTTCATTTTGCTCATGGACATCGATTACAGGAGCATCGTCGTTATCGTTCATCCTTTCATTATAGTCTTCTATTTCTCCATTGTCAATTATAAGATTGTGGAGCATGCATGTAGCCGCTATAATTGTGTTTCCAAAGCCTGGATCGGAAATGTCCAAATATTTCAAACGCCTAAATTTTACTTTAAGTAATCCGAATGCGCGCTCAATGATTGAGCGAATAGAACTTAGTTTGACATTATAGCGAATGTGAGCCGCGGGAAGATGCCCATTATCCCGAAATGGGGTCATTAAATTTAACATTAACGGATATGCGCAGTCTCCAATTAAATGTTGGCGCTGAAGGAGAATTGGATTCTCCCTATCTGTCAACATTTGAAATAGTCTACTATTTCTGAACACGCGTGCATCGTGCATCCTTCCTGGCATACCTATAAATACATCGATGAACCGTGCAGAATGATCGCAAACCCCTGTAAGAAATTTTTTTTCTTAATTTATTGATAATTTATTTTGAAGGACTACAAAAATTTGAATATAGTACTTTATACCTTGTAATATTATTGAATGAAATTGTTTTCTGTTAAAATAATCATTCGCATTTCTAACTGGCTGCTTTATTGGTATATGGCATCCATCAATTGCCCCCACATTTCGTATACCGCGTGAACGTTCTTCGAATATCTACAACATTATGTACAAAAATAAATCTTAATAAAATTAAACTTATATACAATACTTATATACAAACACACATTATTAAAATTCTTACCTGCGATGAAATAGCTTGTTGTGCAGCGTTTGGCCATTGAACATACTGTGGCATTAATTCTGCTAAAGCACTTATTATTGATTTAAATATACCATGTCCTGTACTTGTCGGAATATCAAACCGATCACCAACTGCCAGAAAAGACTCGGGCTTACTTAACAACCATACAGTAAATAATAACTTTTTATTCAGAGGAATATTGAACATTTAGTTCATCGTTTTGCATATGATTTCCAACTACGTTCAGCAATACCTAAATGTTAAAGAATAATTGTATATACATTCCATGATCAATCTATTATACATCATATAGGATATAATTACAGGAGAATACGTACCTCAAAAGTTATTCGAGTCATTCGAAAATGTTCTCTGAATTGATCGTCCGTGTATGTCGGAATCGTCAACTCAAAATATTCTGAGTTTCGCGTCTTTGCCTCTTGACGCTGAGCGTGTATCAGATTATCGATCTCGGGCAACGGTTGGTTCAAATTATCGATAATATTACCCACGATATTCATATTCAGCCCTTCGTCAGCCACACATTGCAAAAATGCATTTAAAGGATCCATATTTCACGTTATTTACACTTAAGATAAAATACACGTGGATCAGATGTCGAGTGGTATCGACCGCTCACTCAGCAAAGCATTCAGCGAAAAACAGCGCTGGGAGAGGGAGCGATCCCGCAACAGTTTTGTGCGCTGAATGCGGCCATTCATGATTTTCGGCGTGATCGACAAGTTGGCTCAACTCCGATTGGCCGAAACCGCTCTTCGGACTCTCCAAGCGATTTTAACGTTGAATTCACGTTAATTCGTCATTCATTGACTCAACTCGGCCTCCGTTGGGCCGCCAAACAATTTAATCGCGTTAACATCAAAATTTCGCGATGAGCCATTTGGATCGCTCTCTGATTGGCTGTCTCACGTAATACCTACGATCTTCGTCTTTCCGCGGTTTTCTGCACTCGTAGGCCTCGTGTACCTAAAAATAACTTAATCTAGGCGCAAGTTTATACCGCTTATCCGGTTTACATGCATTTTTCCGCCATATCGATTTTATCGAATGTACTCATTCTTTGGCACACAAAACTTTTATTTCTAACACTAGATACATTTATTTGGCTTTAACGTTCGCATGTCGTCGCGTCTCGCTGAATCTTACGCCTAAGAACATAAATACGCTGGAACCAGGGTTACAGTGTTGCAAACAAAATCAAATCATGTAAAAAACGATATGAAAGAAAATATTCGTTAATTTTTAAATTACTAGGTCTTGTGGAGGGCATAGGGCGGCGTCCTCTTCTCTGATGACGATTTCGCCGTCCGCGGTGATCCTCAGCGTCTGAGTGTGATCCTGCCGCAGCTGCTCCACCACCCTCTGCAACACGACCCTTGGGCTCTCCGCTCCTTCGTGGCGGGCCAAAGTCGGGCCTGTCGCCTCCTGTTGGGCTCCCCCGCTCGTCCTCTGGTCCATTTGAGTCGGTGCAGTCGGCGGCTCGCCCGTCGGCTGCAACCTGACCTAATCCCACCGGCTTTTTCGCGATACCGTTATAAGGCCTGTTCTAAAATACGTCGCATGTCGAAACGCAGCTAATGGCTCAATAAGAGTTCTGTTTCGAAAACGTGTCTTCTCATTGGACTATCGGCAGTTTTCCGACATTCAGATTCAACAGCACGTCATAGGCCTAGTTTACACCGGACCGTTTGATACGCGTACCAAGTACTATATCCGTATCAAATCCGTATTAAATCTCGGGTTATCCCGGTGTAAACCGAGATTTGATACGGATTTGATACGAATATAGTACTTGTTACGCGTATCAAACGGTCGGTGTAAACTAGGCCATAGTCGCATCTTTTTTTCAATAGAGTGCATTGAAAAATGCACATAATTGTTATATATATGAAAGTATATCTATATAAAATCTTAATAATGTTGTGACATTTAATATCTAACATATTTACTATTAGAATATTTTCATAAGAAACGTATATACATATACGCAAGTAAAAATATTATGCCGTTAAACTTTTCAATTCTATATGACATATACATATACATATAATATACTGTTGCCTTTTGTACGTAACTTGTCAAATGATATTTCATATTCAGTGCTTATAATGTTCATGGCAGTGCATAAACATGCTTCGATAACTGAAGATCTTCCAAAAAGTCCAAGAAATAAACGGATGGATGTTGACGTTTTCATAACATTTTACAAGATTCTAATAGCGGAGACCGTAATAATAAACTCCTGCTTAAAAGAATCTCGTGCATTGTTGATGAATTCTTTTTTGGTGGTTGATGACAAGCCTCTTTTGCAAAGTGCTACAGATGCATGGAATATGTCGTTCTCAGTTTCTTTCTATCTGAAATAAACGCGGTTTAATAAAGTTAATAAATACCATAATATATAGCTCGTTTAAAAACTGTAATCACTTATTAAATATTTATATTTACGATGGTTTTACGAAAGGTTAGAAAATCTGTCATAACAACGATGTGCAAGGCATAAGATGCAGAATAATATAATTATTAATTATTATCGGGCAGCAGAGTACCAACAAAAATAGAAATACATTTGCTCGCAAAACGGTTAATATAAATTTTTTCTACGAAGTTGTTATGACAGATTTCTCAACCTTTCATAGGCCGATATTCATAGTCGGTTCTTATATTTAAGACCGTCTTAAGTTCAATCTTAAGATGTCATAAACCAATCACAGAGCCGTATTAGCGTCATAAGACATTACTTAAAACGGTCTTGAAATAAGATCCGACTATGAATACCGGCCATAAAATCATTGTGTTGAACATAGGGCCATGGCACACAAAGGCCGGTATTTATAAGGCCGGTATTCATAGTCGGATCTTATTTCAAAACCGTCGTAAGTAATGTCTTAAGACGCTAATACAGCTGTGTGATTGGTTCATGACATCTTAAGATTGTATTTAAGACGGTCTTAAATATAAGATTCCACTAAAAATACCGGCCTTAGATGCCTTCCAGCTAGTAACACAAGTCGATAATATACAATACATACAATAGTTATTTATTGTTTGATACCAAACGAGGCCAACAATATATCGTAACCGTATGGCCGTAAGAAAACTGACCAATCACAGTCCATTATTCTTTGACCGCAAAGAGAATAATCGACTACGACAGGTGTCAATTTTCTTACGACCTTACTGTTATGGCGTATTATAGAACTGACTTTTAAGAAAAAAATTTATCGACTTGTATCGCTACGCTAGCCGGAAAGCATACAGTATTGTGTGCGGCAATCACCGCAATTTATGGCGGCATCGAATACGCTCAATGTCATTGGCCTAGTTTACACCGGACCGTTTCGTACGCGTACCAAGTACTATATCCGTACTAAATCTACACCGGTATAACCCGAGATTTGATACGGATTTGATACGGATACAATACTTTACGCGTATCAAACGGTCCGGTGTAAAGTAGGCTATTGTGTCTGGGGGCTTAAAAATACCGACCAGGCCTATTTTACAATATGACGTATGTACGTGCTGTTGAATGTCGGAACACTGCCGATAGTCCAATGAGAAGACACGTCTTCGAAAAAGAACTCTTATTGGGCCATTAGCTGCGTTTCGACATGCGACGTATTTTAGAACAGGCTTTATAACGGTATCGCGAAAAAGCCGGTGGGATTAGGTTAGGCTTCTTTCTGTTTATTCCTTTGAACATGTGCTAAAACTGTTGTTTACTCTGCTATTGTTGTATTTGCTAGTGTTGTTTTCTCAGCTTTTGTCGTTTTTATTTGCTTTTTTCGTACACTTTTATATTTATATAAGATGGTTTGTCGAGATTACTTGCTTCGTGTATGTCAAAGAAATTTGTGCAAAATACCGCATAAGGTTGAGAGGTGTGATAATACCATGTGTAACAAAAGTAATTTGTGCAAGAGAGTGCATCTTACAAATGAAGAAGTCTTGGAAATTAATGAAAACATACGTCCGTTTTGGGATACCGTTTTTAAGGAATTGATACGGTTAGCGTACATTTTAAGGGAGACTTTTCCTAAAGAATTACAGATTACGACATGTACGTTAAATGTGTTGGGCGAATGCCTATGGCCGTGTTTGGCATGTGGAACAGCAGCTAGAAATTGTAAGTTTCTATATAGTATTTGTCAATTTTTCTACATAAATATATAAATATCACAAGAAATTAATGAAAGGTATATTGTACTTGCAGCATATGTACCAGCATGCAACAAATGCTACATCCCATTGATGGAAGATGGGAAAAAAGCATTAAGATGCGGTCACGTATATTGTACATATTGCTTTCGCCGTCTTCCATTGGACATCGTTGGGCCACTTCCTCTCCAGGAATGTCATCAATGTCACAAATGGATGGTGGAGTTTTGCCTATGTGAGTATTGTATGTTTTGAGTTATTTTTTAAACTGATTTTTTGAATATTGAAATAAATTCACCCAATGTAATCTGTAAAATATCTTGTGTATATATAGACATTAATATTTTATACTTGTATGTGTGTGTGTGTGTAAAAATCTAGACATTAATATTTTATACTTGTATGTGTGTGTGTGTAAAAATCTTGTTTTACTAACATTTCTTTCTATTAATCTCAGTTATTCTTAGAATCTATAACAATATAAAAAAATTTTTTCTTTTGGTTTGATGTGTATTTTAGAAAAAAAGTAATGATTATAAATACAATCTAATGAATTGTTATAACAAAATATAGATACCTAAATACTTACATCACAATTAAAACACAATACTGTTATTATACATTCTATATTTTTCAATTTATATCAGAATTTTATAGATATATTTTTAACTTTATTATAGTTAAAGAAAGACGTAAATTTATATATTATGTATTTAACTTCTTAACATTAAAACGAAACATACATATTATTTGCAGATTAAGCAAGGGAAAAAGGACAAAGAAAGAGGATGAAGAAAACAAAGAAGTGTCTTGAGTTTATGTTACAAGTATACAGGGTGTACTAGTCCTCGCGTATCACCCGTTAATGATACATTGCTGAGAGATTTGGATATAAAAATCTTTATATATTATAAATATATTTTACTAATATAATATATATATATATATATATATATATCTTTATATATTTACTTTTTTTCAACACTTAATCCTTATTTTTTATTTTAGTGCATCCTACAAAAGAGCGTTATATCATATTAATTAAAATAAGAGATACAGTAAGTATAAGAATTGCTTGGTCTTATTTTCCTACTATACTCAGGTCCAATTTTTCAAAATCTCTGTTCAATACTTAATCTTTGTCCAAATTCCTATTTCAAATGTAATAATACAAATCAATATAAAAGAAATAGCCATATACGGTCCAAGCTTGGATGTAAGGCAGCTCAATATTATTTTTTATGTCTATTAAATACGCGGATTTTTCAACATATTAAACTGCGCGCCGATTACTTTCGGACTTAAAACACAGCTATTATTGAAACATTAGAAGATAGCTGTGTTTTTAGTCCGAAAGTAATCGGCATGCAGTTTAATATGTTGGAAAATCCGATTATTTAATATACATATATAAAATAATATTGAGCTGCCTTACATCCAAGCTTGGACCGTATATGGCTATTTCCTTTATATTGATTTATATCTTAACGGTCTTAACATATAAGCAAATTAAATTTTCTTAATCGACGAAAACTGGCAATCCACTCCTGACGGTCACAAACGTCAGGACTCTTTAGACCGAGAATCCGGTCCTTCTATCAAAACGCTTAAAATTAAGCACCTTAAATTAAGATGGAAAAATTCCCTCTCCCTTCCCTAATTAAATCGATATCGATTTAATATTAAAATCACTGTAAAAACTTATTGCGAAAAATATTACCCCAGCCAGGGTTCGAACCTGGAATCTCCCGCATTCCGTTCGGGTGTCTTAACCAATTCGACTACCGGGGCATGTGGCAATATTTATCGCAATAGTACATCTAAACAATCATAATATTTTTCGCAATAAGTTTTTACAGTGATTTTAATATTAAATCGATATCGATTTAATTAGGGAAGGGAGAGGGAATTTTTCCATCTTAATTTAAGGTGCTTAATTTTAAGCGTTTTGATAGAAGGACCGGATTCTCGGTCTAAAGAGTCCTGACGTTTGTGACCGTCAGGAGTGATTGCCAGTTTTCGTCGATTAAGAAAATTTAATTTGGTTATTTATACACTGGCGAAGTAAATGTGTCTCATCGTTGAATATACACCGTCGACGTAAAATATCGGTGTTCCATCTTATGATTGTTTAGATGTACTATTGCGATAAATATTGCCACATGCCCCGGTAGTCGAATTGGTTAAGACACCCGAACGGAATGCGGGAGATTCCAGGTTCGAACCCTGGCTGGGGTAATATTTTTCGCAATAAGTTTTTACAGTGATTTTAATATTAAATCGATATCGATTTAATTAGGGAAGGGAGAGGGAATTTTTCCATCTTAATTTAAGGTGCTTAATTTTAAGCGTTTTGATAGAAGGACCGGATTCTCGGTCTAAAGAGTCCTGACGTTTGTGACCGTCAGGAGTGATTGCCAGTTTTCGTCGATTAAGAAAATTTAATTTGGTTATTTATACACTGGCGAAGTAAATGTGTCTCATCGTTAACATATAAGTATTATACATAATACAATTTAAAGTA
Source organism: Harpagoxenus sublaevis (assembly GCA_030770355.1). Classification (NCBI taxonomy): domain Eukaryota; kingdom Metazoa; phylum Arthropoda; class Insecta; order Hymenoptera; family Formicidae; genus Harpagoxenus; species Harpagoxenus sublaevis. The sequence continues at coordinate 22,950 of JASTWR010001700.1, read as the reverse complement.
AGTTTGCACATTATAGCTTAAAGTTTATTATTTACTGCATATTATGCACAGCATAAATGAGACATACCTTCAAGTATCAAAATACGAACACGTAGTGTAAACTTACAATTGCATACAATATATCCAAATCAAAAATTCAATTTATCCATGCACGTTGCATACTTCTAATTAAAACCAGACACATTTTGCTATGCAGATTAGATATGTGTAGAATAATATATGTATAATTTCAATCCTATTATATGTAATGCTAAGCGCAATTGGAATACATATTAACAATAAGAAAAATTTGTGTTGAAAATCGGTACAAATTTACGCACTTTTTCATTTTAATAAACAAAACTCTGTAATTGCTAGTAATGAGGTCCAGTAATTCCAGTACCGCAGATTATGAACTAATGAGTGCTTTTTTAATTATCTTTATATTTTTTTCGGGTACCGAGATATAAGCGTTTTAATAGAAATAAACAATTTCTCTTATGGCGCCATATGATATACATCTTGTAACCGCAAGAGATAGAAAGACGTTTTAAATAGCATTTTTTAATTCGTACTCTGCAGTGTACTTATTATATCTGTGCTACTAGCAATTATACATTTCCGTTTATCAAGATCGTAAAACGCGTGCAAGTAGCCTAAGTAATAAGAGTGCAAGCAAGTGCAGGTACCGAAAAGGAACAGACTTAATTTTGCCGTTGCGATACGCATCTATGTTCCATACGAGTCGCGATATATCTAGTATGTATACACTAGAACTTTGATGTTGTTCAATGCTGTTGTCGTTAATATTGCTCTTGTCGTCGTTAACATTGCTCTTGTCGTTATTGTTTATCATCTGCTAGATTGTCGTTCATAAGAAGAGAAGATGGCTTATTTCGGTTCGAGGTTAGATTTCTACGTATCTTGCAACTAATATACAACCCTTGTTGATTATACATCCTACAGTGACATGAAATTCTTTTTATTCCAGAAAACCAATCGTTCAAAATTGCGAAGAATTTAAAAATAATTGCTGTTTTGATATGGATTGTGTTTTATTGCATAAATATAGATACTGTTTTAAATATCAAAACACCATATGCCACGATAAAAAATGCCTATTTTTGCATTGTACGAGTGTGGAACAACTTCGTTACGAAACGACGGGAATTGTAACCGAGCATATGAGAAGAGAAGTCGGCCGAAATATACAAAACTGTAATATATGTCACGACTTCAAAAATGGGAATTGTCAAAGTGTTAAATGTAAATTGCGACATATTAATTTGGAAGATTTAAAGGCAATGACGTGCATTATATGCACAGAAAATATCACTGTTGAAACTTTTGGTGCTGGAGAGTGCGGGCACATTATTTGTGTTAATTGTGCCTTTCGAAGATTATCCGATGATAATAATTATAATAAAAAATTAAAAATGCTATGTGCAGTATGTACAGATATGTGTGAATATAAAAAACTATATTAAAAGGTAATTTTTTAATTATACTACTTAATACATTTTATACATAAAGTATTTACGTAAAGTTTTTTATACATTTAACTTTACGTTTTTTTTTAGAAAAAAAATGCCCGTAGGTTATTAATTTAGACATCACTTTTTTCATGTGACCACTTAGCGTTTTCTTCTTTTCTCTTTACTTTTAACGGACGATATTTGTTTTATATTATTACCTTTTATGTAAATTAATTATTTAACAGATAAGATTATTATACATTAATTGATTTGCTAATACAAATTGACATAAGTTATTGAAATAAACTAATATAAAATATAAATTAGGAGTCCTAAATCTATGTGGAATACATGACGGCTAGTGTTTAGTATATGTTAAAATATATAAAATTTTTAAATTAGATTTTACATAATTTAGTGCAAACTTAAATGACCATCTACACTAAGTTCTGAGTTTAGTTTACTTTTTGCAGTACTATGGAACTCTATAGTGTGTTATTAAAATATTAAATACATAATTTAATTAAATACGACTTTAAAAATTTGGTTTTCGAAGAATTATTAATAGGGAATAAGATTTTTCTTATTTTACTGAATTTTTTATAACGTCTTTTTTTATATTTGTTGCAACAAATGATATTAATTACATTTTATTTTAATCATTGAAGATGACAGTCAAGTAGGTACATCGAGATCTGATGGACAAGATGTGGCTTCCAAAACAAAATCAAATACATTGTTCAATAAAACCGACAGTAATACTGATGCAAACATAGCAAAGAGAAAACCAGTACAAGAAGAATTATTTAATTATAAAGGAGAAAACGGTGTACTTGTAAAACGTTCAAAAAGAACACAACAAACGAAAAGAACGAAACAATTAAACAAAAAGACGAAATAACTGTTAACCACCGACAAAGGTAACGTATAATTTTAATGTTTTATTTACAAATTTCAAATACTTTAAATCTAGTGAAATTACGTAGCATGCATTATTGAGTTTTTTTAAATCACTTTTTTTCATTATTACTAGTACATAGTCATTGTAAAGAAAAACTCGGATATCCGAGCACGCCAAATGTTTTTAAATCTCACAATTTCAGTTTTTGTATTTATAATTAAATTTAGTCTTTGTATATGTAATTAAAAAGTGTTATTTTATAAATAATAGTAATAATAATTTGTGAAAAGGTTGAAGTTTTTATATTCTTCATTTAATTATATGTTAAAGAAGTATAAATTTTCTCAAGCTATTGCAGAAAGGATAGGCCACGTATTATACAAGTTTCCTATCTGCATGTCTTAAAGAGTTTGAAGATACATATAAAAAATTTGGAAACCTCTATTTCTTTTGTATAAACTGATTCTACACATCATTTGGTATGTAAATATGTGAGTATAATAATTGAGAAGTAAGTACTTTTCTCAGAATATTTCATATATTTTTATTTTTTTCATTTCTTTCACTTTATGTAAAACTTTTTGTAGAGTGTATACATTTATGCACAAAATTTATTTATTTTAATTTAATGCTCAGTGTTTTAAAATAAAATGCGAATTAAATTGTATATACATATAATTAAAAAGAGTAATTTTCTAAGTATTAGAGATATTACTTTTTGAAAAAGTCGGTTTATATTTTCTTGATTCAACTATTACCGTTATTTTTGTAGAAAAGATACTCATAAATTCAAACAACAAGATATTATCCACAACCTTTTACTTGATATTAACCATTGCCTTTTACTTGATATAAATTATTAATTCCTACTTATATGCTTCTTCATTCATCTTTGTTTACGCTTATATACTATTAAATAATAGACAATTTTCCATTTTCAGTTGATGTAATTTTCTGATCACTTTACTCTTTTCAGAATATTTTGTATATTTCTGTTTTTTTTTTATTTCTTCCACTTTATGTAAAATTTTATGTAAAAAATGCATTTATACACAAAGTTTGTACATTTCAATTTAATACTCAATGCATCAAAATAAAATGTGAAATATCTTGTATCAAACGTAATCACTCCTTAATTATACTCTCACATATTTATACACTAAATAACGTGTAGAAACAGTTTACACAATGAAAAATATGTTTTCAAATTTTTTATATTAGTATTTTCAAATTTTTTAAGACATGCAGATAGGAAATTTGCAAAATACATGGCCCATCTTTTTTTGCAATAACTTGAGACAATTATACTTTTTTAATTTGTGCAGAGCAGGTCAAAGGTGCTACTTACACCATAACTTTTCTTTTTTTCCTCTGTAATATATTTTATAGAATATTGTGTTAATAAAGAACACGAATACCTTCGTGGTCGACTACATGGTTCTATAGTTCCACATAGTTCATTTTTATAGATATCTACATTTTTCAATGTTTTACATTTCGATTTTCAAATTTCACTTCTCTTTTAAATCTATTATACTATTGCATTAGAAAAATTTTTGTATACTATTTATTGCATTATTTCTTATTAATAGAAAACCCTTACAATGAACACGGAAACATGCCTGAGCGGAGTATTGATATGACAAAGTTACCAAAATTGGTTTTACCTAGAATTGATCGACAGCTGCAGACAAATGGACGGCAAGCATTACAAAAGCTGGATAATTTAAACTATCAAGTTTAATAGCAACCCTCTTGTATTTTTGTACCCTGTGGTCATTTTGCCTGTTGCATTCAATGCAACGTTTGGAACGTTATCGATGTCCGGTATGCGATACTATACTTATGAAAAGCGTCTTAGAGTTAGAAAACCGTAAAAAGCTGTCTGTTTCAAGCAATTTTTCGTTGTAAAGGCAGGCTGCAATCTGAAAATTTTTAGCATAAGAAAGCATTTTTGTATATTGGTATTGTTTGTATTGATATTCATATTTTTGCAATTATACTTATATAATTCAGTTTCGTCCGTCTTTATAAGCACAGTTATGTATTGTGGCGGTGTCTACATGAGTTAAACTTACGTATATGTAATTATTCTTGTCAAATAATGACTACAGAAAACGACAGCTAATGATATAAATGTGAATTTGTTTTTAGTGCGAGAAATATGCAGAATTATTGTTTCAAATTATTTCTATTTTGCTGTAAATTAGTTCAGAGCGGAAGACATTTTTTTCATCTTCTCTTATTTTGTTTTTATGTCGATAAAGCGCCTTTTGAAATGTATATGAAGATTATAGTTCCTAAAGTTATTTATGCGTAATATATATGTACTTTATTGTAATTAAATATGTAGATTTTACCTTGTGTGCAAGAGATATATGACCAAAGATATATTTGATAGCCTTTCTCTATATACATATATATGTATATATACGTATAATGCACTGCCATGTAATATTATTTTTATAACGTTTTGCCATATAGATTTAAGATGATACGCACATTTTATAAAAGTATTTAATAAAGATATAAATTTGTAAAGCAACAAACAAAAAACGTGTTTCAATAAAAAAACATTGTCATAATTTTAAAATTATTATAGACTACATTTACACAGCGGCTTATAATCCAGTTTAACATCTATCACCCGATCGAAAGTTCTTTTTTTTTTTATCATAATGATTATTTCAATACGAGTCTAGTTTATATTCAAAACATTTGAATCAATCTCATTTAATACACATATACTAGAAATTAGAGGAATCATGACACCTCAGACATGAGAGCTCGATGCAGAAGATACACATATACTAGAAATTGGAGGGATCACGACACCTCAGATATGAGGGCTCGATGCAGAAGAAGATCAAAAAAGGGTATCGACCGGACCGTCTCGAACGTACCATTGGTGGAGCGGTGAGGGGGAAAAGAAAGAATGAGCACTTACCTTGCCCCTGCTTGTCCAACGTCCAGGTTTCCCCTTTTCTTTGGTAAGCGATCTCGTCCTTCTGACCTCTAAAGCGCAGGCGAGAGGATGCGTGCAGTTGCAATAAGTCAAGCTTGACGTGCAATAATAAGCAAGCGGATACGGTCACTAGCAGATAGCCAATAAACACTTTCTTTTATTTTTAGTGATTATGCGAGTACCGAGGCGGTAAAAGGGCTATAGAAAGCGGTGACGAGAACGCCCTGATGGAGGCGCGCATCGAAGGAAGGAAATCGTTCGAGAACACCCTGATGGAGGCGCGCATCGAACAGGTGAGGGAGATCGTTCGAGAACACCCTGATGGAGGCGCGCATCGAACAGGTGAAGGCGTGTAAGAGATCGGCGGTGAAGTTGAGGTAAATCTGAATTAGATAAATTATATGATCACTGCTGTTTATTATAAACGTTCTTTTGATTCTTACAGATGGTGAACGCGGCTCTCAAATATTACGGCGCGTTGAAGCGGAGGGATTAAGTCCCCTGCGTAACACTCGCTTGCATTTACTTTCAATAAAGTGAAATATCGCTCGCGGCTAAGTCCGACGACTCGCGATACTCTCGGGGAAGTACGACGACTGACAAAGTGACTACGAATATGACTGACGAAATATTAATGCGTTCCGCTCACGGGGCGCGCTTATATAGCGACGTTCGGTGACGTCTAGGGGTAAGAGGAACATGGGGTTCACGTGGATACCGGCGAACATCACGTGAACCCCTTTGGGAAAATCACGCGGTTCCCCAGGAATGTCGCGTGTCGGCTCATTCCATAGATTCGCTCGGCGACGGAATCTCACTCTACTAAAGAAAAATAATAACGTGTTATTGACTATGTATCACATATATGTGAGTTAAATATAATATCCTATACTGAACATTATTGATGTTTACGAATTATACTAAATCCTAAACATACTTCCTATATATCCTAATATTTCTATACGCATACACATTTATATTAATATCTTACAAAAGCACGCTAATTTACAATACAAATTATGAATGGTTGCTATTCTACAATCTAAATAAACAGAGCTGATTATTCGGAAAAATCGTCGCTCGTAACATTATTCTTTTTGAATTTTTTATCTCTCGGGTTCTAGGATCTTCACAGTCGAAAACTTGGAATATCCGATCCTAGAGTCTATTAACGATAATCTCGGACCCCCGAAATTCCTTGTATTTTTATTTATCAAAATGTTGCTGGATATCGCGATTTTAGAATCCTCGAATTTGAAGCCAATCGATTCTTTTCTGACAACGAAGAGTCTAATTAAGAAAAGAAAAATTATTTTGTATATCTATACCAATGTAAAGAGAGAATTTTCTTTGCATTACCAATCTCTCGTTACCGTTGAAAAGGACCGAAATTAGACGCTATTATCCAGGTTTCACCTCATGATTATCACCTTCCTATCACAGACTCATTGCCAGTCAGAAACTTCCAAATATATGTACGTTTTGATTCCCAATCCGCACGTCATATTACGTAAAACGGGAACGCACACCTGCGAACCGCACTGTTCACTGTCTCTTCCTCTATCTCTCTCTTTTTTTTTTCTCCGTCCCTCTGTGTCTATACCTCTCTCTCACGAATTCCTCTAATTTCAGCATGCAAGAGGAAAGACGAGATGGCGAACCAGGCAGAACACCAACAGCCCGCCCCCAAGAAACCGCGGCTGGTTTTCACAGACCTTCAGCGCCGTACTCTACAGGCTATTTTTAAAGTGAGTACCGCGCGCGCGCGCGCGCGCTCGCGAGCGCGCGCACACACGCACACACAACAAACGTACACACGTACACACACGTACACACACAACACGTAACTTCTTAAGAACCCCTTGTGATCGATAGTAATTGCCCTCTTCTTCTCCGCCCCCTCGGCGATATGCACAGGCAATTGAATATTGAGAGAGCGCTACCCACCGCCGACTGATCCGCCGCTTGTTAGCGGCGACTAACTTTCGCGGTCGAGAGCGCATACATACGCGAGTTCGAACTTGTGCACTCATCGCACTCGACTCGCGAGGACACCTGTGTCCTCCTCCTCCTCCTCCTCCTCCGGTCGATAGACGTTTTCTTAAAACGGTAGGCTCTACACCGGGACTTCCCCCTCCATCCCGCGCCAAGTAAACCCTCGCACATAGGGAAACAGATGGTACACGCAATCGCAGAGTTACGTAAGAGCCTCGACGAGGTTTCTAAATACCGAGCGGTAACGTCGGTTTCAAGGGGAGAAATCAGCCCTTTTTCGAATAACGCCTGTTTACTCGTGGAAATCACGAGGAGAGATCGCCGTGTCGACGCGTTTACCCGATTCCTCCCCCGTGGGGATGCCGGTTGCCCCCTTTCCCCTCCCCCACCCCGCCCCTTCCCCCGAGGGTGAATGAGAGAAATAAATTTTCGAGCGACTTGTGCGCGCGCGGCCTATTATTCCTAATTTGGACGGTAAAGAACGGGGGAAATCGGCGAGCCCATCGGGGGTCCCGGGGTTTTCCGTCGCGGAAAATACGTTCCGCCGTGCCGTGCAGATACCTGAAATTCAGTTGCGCGCGTCAACCGACCGCGCGCGCTCTCTCTCCGTCTATCGATCGGTCTTGAATAATTTCGCGGCCGGTTCTTTACTTATGCGCTCCGTATTTCAGCCCGCTGATTGCAACGTCGTGCTGCTGCTGGCGGTCGCCGTCACCGTTTCAAGAATGGCCATTGATATTATCCGTTTCCTCATTAGCGTCACGGGCGGAAAAAAAATAGCGCTATATCGAAAACGCGCGTTCCGGTCGCCCCCTCGTGTTCGCATTTCCCCTGATCGGTCAGTCGTCGTCGACACGACAGCAACAGCCAGAGTTCCTCAAACATCGTTCGGATAATTTTTGATTGATCCGCCATTTGTTTTGCAATTAGACTAACTACAAAGAAATTTATATTTTACCATTATTTATTTTACAGACTTACTTATTACAGTAATAATAGTATTTATGCACATAAACTATTGAATTAAATTTATTATTGTATTAATAAACTGCATTTTAAATTATTTGAACGTTTTTGTATTCATAAGCTGATATTAAACTAATTTGAACGTTTTTGAAAAGCGTACCAGTTTGAAAATAGCGGCAACAGCCCAGAGTTCCTCAGGTTTAAACACCGTTCAGATAATTTTTGATTGATCCGCTATATATATTTGTTTCAAACTAACTACGCAAAAAATTATTTTACTATTATTCATTTTACAGACTTACTTATTATAGTAATAATAGTATTTATACACATAAACTATTGAATTAAATTCATTTTTGTATTAATAAACTGCATATTAAACTGATTTGAACGTTTTTGAGAAGCGCACCAGCCTGAAAATGTCCAAAAAAAATGTCTTACTAGAGGAACTTCTGGTAACAGAGAACTTGAGTTCACTCAATCGTGACCTAAAAGACGGGTTAAAAAAGAGTTTTAAAAAAGTGATGTCGCTAATGCAGTAATGCCCGTTTCTACCAACATCGGTTAACTTTAACCTTAGGTTAACTCACTCTTTGTCTCTTTCTAACTGTCGATCTTAGAAAGAGACGAAGAGTGAGTTAACCTAAGGTTGAAGTTAACCGACGTTGGTAGAAACGGGCATAAGTAGAGTAGAATGTTAACCCGACGTACGCGCGCCAATAGGAATCGAACTCGCGAAATCGCGGACGCGTGACCCGCGTTGCATCGTTACATCCGCGGCTATTGCGAACTATACGATTACAATTACAGGCAGATGCATCGTGGAACAATGAAACGTGATAACTCGTTTCCGATGACGATAAATTATCGCATAAATAGCGGCGCGAGGAAGGAGGGGGGGAGGAGACGCATACACGAAATTGCCTTTTCTGCGAAATCAACTTTTCTGCTTTGTCGCAAAAGCGATTGTTTTTAGATCGAATAGAAATTTTTTTCCGCGATTGGTGGCGGAGAGGAGGGAGGGGGTAGGGAGGGGGGGATGCGAGTATTACTCTTAATGATCAATTTTTTTTTCGGGCGGCACGCGTGTAAGGCCGTGACGCACGCACGTGTGTTTGTCGTTCGCATCAAATTTGATAAATCTCGACGAGTCGCTCGATCGGCCAGATTATTGGAACGATATTTCACAGAACGGAATAATCCAGAATGCAATTGCAGAATCGCACGGGGAATCGCGCGTCGCCTATTAGTACGGCATCCTATTTCGCGAACATTTTCGGTTAAAAGTCAATCGGTCCAAAACCGAAAGAATTATTTAATCGAATTAATTTAATCAGAAGCTCCGATTGATTTCATTAAGAACTCGGAACCGCTAAATGGGAAAAACGCTCGACTGAAATAAACGAGTAAATTTGCCATATCAAATATACAGTAGTCCATTGTGCGCGCGCGATGTACATGTACGTGTGGGTACACTGTACATGAACAGAATATCTAATTGAAAATTACTTACCTAACTCGTTCAGATCTAGAAATACCGTTCTTGACACGCTGACTGCCATGGTGGTCATCGGGCGCCTAACATCTCAATGACGCCCTGATGGTGACTGACGCTGAAAATTTAAAAATGAATACCGGCGTTCTCGAATGACAATGTTTATATTGATGAACATTTATATGCGTGTATATTCAGGCGAAAGCAAATAACGTATTCCTTTTCCATTTCCTTTTCAATGCCAATTTGATTAATTAATATAAGCAGCACTTTACGTATGTGCATGAATCACGCAAAATCTAATTTACTTTAAATTATTAAAAGTATAGAAATATATTAATTTTGACTCGATTGAATTGATTAATTGTGCTTTGAAGAATCCTTCCGTTTTTTTTTGTGTGGAAATACGATAACGTGAATCGTAAATACACAAATGCGAATGAAGTTTAGAATATGGTAAATGTGTTTAAAACTATAAAACGTAAAGGAAAAATATATATACCCACATACATAATTATGCTATATTAGAATTAGGATTCATGAGCTATATGTGCTCTGTAAGTTGATCTCACATGTAAATGTTACCATAGAATAATCTCTGTAGCAGCTATAAGAAAACGGTTTAGATATAGAAGGTAGTAAAGAGAACGCTAATATTGCGCAAATAAAAACAAATATTAGTAATAATTATTTTCTATCGCTTATGCGTGTCATACAAATATAAATTCTACATATGGATATAAATCAATTACATATATAAACGCGATATCCTACATTACCAATTACTGCATTATTAAGTAATTCCTCCCAAAAAAAAAAAAATATAAAATAATAAATAAAATAATACAAAAAAAGGGGACTAATTAATTATCGTGTACTTAGTCTAATCAAGAATATTTTTTTTTTGCGTAATTACCTTCTTGGGCTCTTATCATCTAAATTGTGATACAATAATTACTTGATCCGGTAATAAAATGGATTCGTCAGAGGATCCTCCGGCAGAGTTTGTTGGCGCCATAAATCCACTACAAAAGAAAGATGAAAAGCAAGTCAATTATGAACAAGCTATGAGAGACGTAAGAGAAAAAGAGAGAGAGCTCAGCCAACGTACAGAAATGATGGAAAATATGATGCGAACCATTACCAGCGCCTTATCCGGGGTCCGTCTCCCTGAGCCATTCACTTCTACGCCTACAGAACAGGCATCTAGAAATTTTCCGTCGTCACCAATTTTTCAATTTCCTATCAGCTCACAATCTGGCACGAATGGCGCCCCTCCCATCTCAACGTACCCTAAGTCTTACCTTCGTGAAGCTCTCGAACTAGTACCAAGATATGATGGCCACAACATTCCATTCTGGCAGTTTGCACGAGCCTGTAAAAGAGCGAAGGAGTCAGTACCATTAATTGATGAATCACTTTTCGTTAGAATGTTACGTAACAAATTGACACACCATGCTTACCTGGCGGTGGAAGATGAAATACACACTGCTGTTGACAAGTTTATAGACACTTTAAAAAGAGCTTTCGGGCCGGGGAGAAACTCAAACTATTACCGCGGTCAACTCAGCATTGCATATAAAAAACCCGCAGAGCATATTCTAGATTACATTGGCCGTATTAAAGACCTCCGTACAGCTATTATAGAAGGCGATCAAACAAATCTTAATCGCCCGCTGACGGAATCAGAAATAACCGCTATAGACTCCTTCGCCCTCGAAGCATTTTATGAAGGGCTCCCCCGCGATTATCGCATCGAACTTAGAGCCGACGGATATAATAATTTTTCTGACGCTTGTTCTAAAACAATTGACATCAGCAGGCGACTTGAAAGAGAGGAGGCTCGATATCGTAGCGCTCAAAGCGCTCGCGGAAATCCAGCTTCCTCGTTACAAATTCGCGCTCTTCAACGCGAAGCCACTTCCGATCCAGTTCCCTCATCCTCCCCATCTGCTAACGGATCTGGGAATATAGGACGAAAAATTTGCAGTTATTGCAAAAACTTCGGGCATTTGATAAATGAATGCCGAAAAAGACAATATCGCGAGAGCAATGCCTCTAACGACAATGCTAAAAGTAACAACGCTGCTAATAATAATAGCAGTAATCGAAGTAACAGGGACGATACCGTCCCGCGGTATACGGGAAACTATCCGGAGGTCTCGACCAAAGGGACACCCCAAGACCTCGGGAAGGCCCGTCCCGTCTATGCTCTGGAGACAAACCCAGATCCGTCTACGTCCTCAGAGGCGATAACGGAAACGTACCTTCCGTCGAACTTCAATCTTCTTCCTTTTGCGGACCAACCGCCTTCATGTTAGACACGGGCGCACAGCCTAATGTAATAAAAAGGGGCTCGATAAAAGACGATGTAATTATTAACGCAAGGGAAGTCATCCAACTCACCGGAATTACGGAAAATACGGTCAATACGGATGGCACAATTGTGGCCTACGTCTCGCAAGTACCGGTAATTTTTCATGTCGTACCAGATGATTTCCCTATCGTTACACAAAGAATATTAGGGTCCCCCTTTTTCAACGAGCATAATGCCCATATTGATTACGGAAACAACCAAGTTACCTGGCGAAATTCTACATTTCCTTTTAAGGAAAAAGAAACAATAGTTCTACCCCCACGCACGAACTCGGGGTTCACGATTCGCGTCTCTAATCCCGAGATTAAAGTTGGCTACCTCTCCCGCCTGCGTGCGTGCGAAGGAGTTTATTGCGAAGATACCATTGTGACATGTACCAATAATAAAGCATATGTTCAGATAGTTAATACGTTAGATCACGAGGTCGAAATTATAGTGCCTACCATAGAACTCGCTAAAATAAATAAGGTCAACGACAAACCACCGTATAGAGCTGTAGAACCTTCTCACCTATCGCAAAACAATAATCGCGTAGAAACGCATACTGTTAATAACGATAAATTGACTCTACTCCCCGTTGTTCCCAATACTGCAATCATTACTACCACAAAGGAGATTATCTTTACTCAGTCGAATACGACTCACTCCCATAAGGGATTCTCACACTCGCCAGCAAGCAGCAAAAGGGGCCTACTGGTGCAATCTCCTTTGTCGGACCCAAAAGGGAATTTTCCGTGCGCAACAGACGTGCCACACATGCTTTCACTTCAAACGATGAAGAAACAGCAGCTAATTTACCGTCTTACGCCAAAATTTTCTAATATTAACACTGTAATTGCGAACACGCGATACGAGAGTTGTGAGTTATTACCAAAGTGCAGTTCAGAGATCAAAGAAAATTGTAATTCCGAAAGGCTGTCCTATGTACTGCGATTATTGAGACTTGACCATCTCGATCACCGCGAAAAAGAAAGTGTTACTGCAATTATTAGCCAATACAGTGATCGATTTCATTTACCTGACGAATACTTGGATAAAACTAATTTAATAACACACAAGATAATTACCACCGACCCAGCGCCAATATCCACGAAACAATATCGGTTTCCTCCGATACATCGCGAGGAAATTACGCGCCAAGTTAACGAACTAATTGAAAAGGATATCGTAAGGCCTTCTACCTCGCCGTATAATTCGCCAGTCTGGATCGTTTCGAAGAAACCGAACTCCACCGGAAAGAAAAGATGGCGAATGGTAATCGACTTCCGAGGACTAAACGAAAGACCATAGGAGACGGTCACCCAATTCCAAATATTCTAGACATAATTGACCGACTTGGCGGTGCGAAATATTTCACCGTGATCGATCTCGCCAGCGGGTTTCACCAAATTCCCATGGATCCCGCTGACGCACACAAAACCGCATTCTCTACCTCACAAGGACACTTCGAATTCACTCGCATGCCATTCGGGCTTAAAAATGGGCCTCCCACCTTCCAACGAATGGCGAATCGTCTACTGCTTGGATTCGAGGGAGCATTTATGTATATGGACGATGTAATCGTTTACGGGAAAACCCTAGAGGAGCATAATGCAAGACTAGCGGAACTAATGTCACGACTTAGGGCCGCAAATTTAAGCATACAACCCGACAAATGCGAGTTTTTGCGCCGTGAAGTGGTCTATCTTGGCCATATAATCGGAGAAAATGGTGTACAACCGAATCCGCGGAAGATAGCAGACGTTAAAAACTTCAAGGTTCCACGAGATATAAAAAAGGTACGTGAATTCCTTGGCCTGGCGGGATATTATCGTCGCTTTATCCCCGACTTCTCTAAGATTGCCAGTCCACTATCCAATCTTCTGAAAAAGAACGCCGTTTTTGTCTGGAGTGAAGTGACACAAAATGCATTCGAAACTCTCCGGGAACTGCTCTGCAAACCGCCAATTTTGCAATATCCTGATTTCGAGCGTGAGTTTTTGCTTACCACGGACGCTTCAAATTATGCCATCGGTGCAGTTTTGAGCCAGGGCCCAATAGGACAGGATCTTCCAGTTGCCTACGGGTCTCGAGTATTAAACTCAGCAGAGAAGAACTACTCAACGATTGAAAAAGAACTCCTCGCTATTACATATTTCGTCCACCATTTTAAACCATACCTATATGGACAAAGGTTCACTCTTATCACGGATCACCAACCACTCACATGGCTGCATAAGGTCAAGGATCCCACCTCTCGCCTCATGCGATGGCGCTTAAAACTTGAGGAATACGATTATAATATTGTTTATAAAGCGGGTGTCAATAATAAGAATGCCGATGCACTATCTAGAAATCCTCTTTCAGACCTCACCTGCGTTTCCCTTTTTCCTATATCTAAGAAACAACGCCTTGAATCAGGGATATGTCATGCCCAACTCGAAGACGAGGATGATACCGACTCTAATGATGACCGACCGCGTAAGCGATATGCTATTTCGAATAAATCTGAAGAGACGGTGACTAATCCATCGCCTTCGACTTCGTTTACAACTCCAACAGCATTTCCGTCTGTACAACTTGCACCAGAATCCCCCTTTCCACCTATACCGATCGAATTTACACCCGCAACACCACCGTATAGTCTGCGACCTAATAAGAAGGTCACGTTTGCTGAATTATCTGAGGAAAGCGAAGATACCGAAGAGGTTGATGAATCACCCGAACAGCACATCAGCCTCACCTCACCGTTACCCGGCCCAAGTTGCAGTAATGAAAACGTCTCTAGTGACGAAGAATCAATCACCTCCGTTCTAAGCGAAGACCCAGAAGCCGAATCGCAATTAGTAATTGCGCACGGTATGCGCTGTCATATGAAGGAAAGCAACATGCTGTTACTCGACCAAGATGATAATATTGTTGTCATGGTATCCGCAAATAAACGCCCATTTGATAATGGCGCTCATGAATTGGAAAGCGCAGGAAAAATGCCTCCGCTTAACAACCTTATGCTGGGACGAGCCAGAGTCTACCCGTCTACACTTCCCGACCGACATATTATCGTATTACCTGTTAAGGAACGCCAAAGCACGTGTATGGATAAAAATATATTAAACGAATGTTTCGTCTCCCTATTAAATGTGGTTACAGAACTAAATTTACACACCATAAGTCTAAGGAAAACTGAAAATCTAGATTCTCTTGCCTGGGGAACCGTACGTCTTTTCTTACAGCTCGCCATGGCGGAACAACCAGTGATTATCACAATATGTCATGGATTGATCGCTACCTCTCTTGCGGATTATCGACTCCCTATTATCCAGGAGCACCACGAATCAGCAGCAGGTGAGCACAAAGG
Organism: Harpagoxenus sublaevis; assembly: GCA_030770355.1. Classification (NCBI taxonomy): domain Eukaryota; kingdom Metazoa; phylum Arthropoda; class Insecta; order Hymenoptera; family Formicidae; genus Harpagoxenus; species Harpagoxenus sublaevis. The sequence continues at coordinate 7,460 of JASTWR010001700.1, read as the reverse complement.
AGTCACTAAAACATACCAGAGGATCAAGCAGAGGTTTATTTGGAAGAATATGAAGAGAGACATCCAAAACTATATAAGAAAATGTCACACGTGCCGAACACAGAAGCTCACTAGAAGGAAAACTCGACAGCCGATGATAATTACCGACACGCCAGGACAAGCATTCGATAAAGTTGCCCTCGATCTCCTTGGACCGTTCCGAATTTCTCCGCAAGGCAATGCATACGTATTAACAATGCAGGATCTTCTCACTAAGTATTCTGTATACGCACCATTATGCGACGCTAGAGCTGAGACAGTAGCAACCGCATTTGTAAATTACTTTATATGCCGATTTGGCTGCCCCAAAGGCATGCTTACAGATCAGGGTACAGTTTTCACCGGACTGCTCATGAAAAATATCGCTATCAAATTCCGCATACGACACTTCCGTACAACGGCGTACCATCCGCAAAGCAACGGTTCATTAGAGAGATCGCACCTTGTGCTCTTGGAATATCTGAAGTGCTTTATTAATAAAGAAGAGCATTGGAATGACCTTATTGATCGTGCAAGCTTTTCATATAATACCTCTGTTCACGAAGGAACTGGTTACACACCTCACGAACTGGTATTCGGTCAAATCGCACGAATTCCGTCGGGATACAACCGAGAAGAAAGCCTTACGACATATAATTCTCACCTTACAAATTTATTCAAAGAAATTAAAGACTTACAAGAATCAGCTAGGATCAATTTGATTAAAGCGAAGCAACGATCGAAGTCGTACTATGATAGCCGCGTACATTCGGAAGCCTTTCGCGAAAACGATCTCGTAATGATAATTAATAATAGGAAACTAGACAAACTTAGCCCAGAATACACCGGACCTTACCGCGTATTGGAAGTGCTTGACAACGAGAACGTTAGAGTCAAAATAGGAAGTTACACGAAAATAGTTCACTGTAATCTACTCAAAAAAGCTCACCATAGCGAGCCAGGATGACCTTTTCTATGTTGCAGATGATTTGCGAAGTTTCCCTAATAGCCCTTCTCGTGCACTTCGGGGACGCATTGATCGGGTACGACTGCGATATACCCCGCGAAAACAGCACCATCGTCTCTCTTCTTGACCTGAGCGAGTGCCAATTTCCTGACGAGAGGCCTACCTCTCGCGAAGTGCAACTGGAACTGTATTTGAAATCCAGATTCGCTATGGTGGATGTACTGAGCTGTCGAATTGAATTGGAAACCGTAACAAACCGCAGAAACAATGGAGGTTTCGATGTTGGAGATTCCTCCGAGATTTGGCGACACTACTTGCCTATCGATTCGGCCACATGTATATATATACACTCTCGGAGGAGGCTCCAAATTAGCAACGCCTCTTTCGACAACTTAATCCCAGATGTAACAAATAGCCGCCTCCTTCCGGCGACCGGAAGTGGCTATTTGAGCAAAACCTCTAATTTTCCGACGCCAGATAATTTTTCCGTTAATACTTATATTCATGTAGTATTTAAGCGACAGTCTGTTGATTTAGATTTAATAACTAACAAGATAAGGGTACCCATAGGAACCGTATGTACCTACACCGATCTCGAATGCGAGGACGAGGAGGGATATCGAAATTTTTGGTCACCGTCATTTCACGACGGATGCAAGCACCTGCCATATACAATTCTGTACAGAGGTAATGCTCACAAAGTACGGTTATCTGATCACCCTACTGCTTATTCATTAACTTACAATAAAGTTGGAATACTCCTCTTCGTCCGCACACAGCACGACGCATGTAACGCTACCGTCTATCAAACGGAGCACCCTCGAATCGTCGTCAAGGAGATCGACGCAGGACATTTGAGAAGGTCGAAGGACCTGAATAAACTGCGTTCTCTTATTGTATCCGCGCCATCTCATTATTTTGTTATTGATAATACTAATAGCGACATTGGAAGATTGTACAAAAGGATTCTCCAGGAGAGATGTCTGAAGGAAGAAATACACCTACGCGCCTCCATGTTGCTGGCCTACCAGGACCCACACCTGTTCGCGTACTCGCTTATGCATGGCCCGGGTTACTCCGCCTATATACAAGGGGAAGCCGCTCAAGTATTCAAGTGCACCTCCATACCGGTGCAAAGGCGACCCACGGGAACCTGCTTCAAGGAACTTCCAATAATTGCGAACGGGAAGCCAATGTATTTGCTGCCCAAGACCCGCACGATTGCCTCCAAAGGAACGGAAATCGGCTGCGATTCTGCCAATAACGCTGCAATGTACCGAGTCTACAACCACTGGTACACATTCGCTCCGAACCCAGAGCACGTGACAAAACCGCCTGAAATGCTCAATCCACGAATGCTTCCTTGGGGTCGTCCACCTGCTAGGCATCAACCAAACGCCACTAACGGACCTGTTAGTCAAACAAGGGAAGCCAATAATGAAGCGAAGGATCGCTTTCAGAAAAGCACTCACCCGCCAAGCTTTGATATTTCCGCCAAGCTTGCATTGGTCACTTTAACAATATTGGGACTAATGATAACAGGCATCCTTTACTTGTTCCGCAGACTGCGTACGAATCCAAACGCAGAGGTAAGCTGGTTCCCCAGCCATTCTTGGCACATAACACCCAACACTGGGACAACCGTAGCAGACGTTGCCCAACACCATATCGACGGGTGGATTGAACCAATGCCCGGCAAGCAGAGTTACCCTACGCTGGACCAACCTACTGATGCTGCCGCCGAGTTGGCCGCCATCACCCGGACACTCCAACGCCTAGAGCAAAGAATCGACAGGTGCATTCTCCCAATGCAACGACTGGGCTCAATAGACTCGCCGTCACATCGCTAAAGCCACTGTTCCAAACTTAACGAGGGGGGTGGTACGAGCGACGATTTTTCCGAATAATCAGCTCTGTTTATTTAGATTGTAGAATAGCAACCATTCATAATTTGTATTGTAAATTAGCGTGCTTTTGTAAGATATTAATATAAATGTGTATGCGTATAGAAATATTAGGATATATAGGAAGTATGTTTAGGATTTAGTATAATTCGTAAACATCAATAATGTTCAGTATAGGATATTATATTTAACTCACATATATGTGATACATAGTCAATAACACGTTATTATTTTTCTTTAGTAGAGTGAGATTCCGTCGCCGAGCGAATCTATGGAATGAGCCGACACGCGACATTCCTGGGGAACCGCGTGATTTTCCCAAAGGGGTTCACGTGATGTTCGCCGGTATCCACGTGAACCCCATGTTCCTCTTACCCCTAGACGTCACCGAACGTCGCTATATAAGCGCGCCCCGTGAGCGGAACGCAAATAATATTTCGTCAGTCATTTTCGTAGTCACTTTGTCAGTCGTCGTACTTCCCCGAGAGTATCGCGAGTCGTCGGACTTAGCCGCGAGCGATATTTCACTTTATTGAAAGTAAATGCAAGCGAGTGTTACGCAGGGGACTTAATCCCTCCGCTTCAACGCGCCGTAATATTTGAGAGCCGCGTTCACCATCTGTAAGAATCAAAAGAACGTTTATAATAAACAGCAGTGATCATATAATTTATCTAATTCAGATTTACCTCAACTTCACCGCCGATCTCTTACACGCCTTCACCTGTTCGATGCGCGCCTCCATCAGGGTGTTCTCGAACGATCTCCCTCACCTGTTCGATGCGCGCCTCCATCAGGGTGTTCTCGAACGATTTCCTTCCTTCGATGCGCGCCTCCATCAGGGCGTTCTCGTCACCGCTTTCTATAGCCCTTTTACCGCCTCGGTACTCGCATAATCACTAAAAATAAAAGAAAGTGTTTATTGGCTATCTGCTAGTGACCGTATCCGCTTGCTTATTATTGCACGTCAAGCTTGACTTATTGCAACTGCACGCATCCTCTCGCCTGCGCTTTAGAGGTCAGAAGGACGAGATCGCTTACCAAAGAAAAGGGGAAACCTGGACGTTGGACAAGCAGGGGCAAGGTAAGTGCTCATTCTTTCTTTTCCCCCTCACCGCTCCACCAATGGTACGTTCGAGACGGTCCGGTCGAGCCCATCAATTAAAGCGGCTTCAGCGGGCTTACTACACCGGGGGTGAGTTCGACCCCAGTGTGTTTAACACCTCCGCCACTCCACCGCTGCATTCACATGCAGAGCCGCCCGCTTCTGTCCATAATACCGTCCCCCCTCCTCCGGTAACTTCTGCCCCTGTCAAAATAACAGATTACGAGAAACCGAAAATAACTCGCGTTGAGGAACTCACGCAAGAGATCAAAATCATATTGAGAGAATGCAGTCGAGGTCAACAACCAGCAAATAATAATTAGGCAGTGTACTTACCTTTGTAATTGTAAAATCAGTTTACCGATCTCAGCCATACTTAACTTACAATTAGATTTCACATAAATCACTCCATATTACCCACCCCGACGTCCGTAATAAAACTCGGACGTAACAAAGGAATCGATTGTTGCAAAGAGGAACAGAAGAAATTATTTTAAAAACTGATTGCATTTTGCAAATGCATTCAATCAAAATTGCAAATATAAAAATGAATATTATTATTCGATTTTTTTCATTATTGTACGTATGAAAGTATCAAGGTAAAGTCATTGAATAGTGAATACTTTACGACATATTCCATATTTTCTAAAATGTTATTACAAAATTTGAAATATCTGAGGAAATTCAAGAAAAGACAGCTTTATTGTGGTGTTTTGAAAACGCCTGAACGGCTAGAAGAATATGCAATAAAGAATAGGGGGTTCCATTTAACAAATGTAAAATATTATTTTGTGAAAACATTTTTTTCCCCATTTTCTTTTATTGCAGGTTGTAGCTTGCATGTAATAGAAATACTGTTGTACACATTTTCATCCTACAACCTGTTTTGCAACTTTCGAAAGCGTCTCAAAAATTGTGCGGACCGTTGCGATGAAAAGTGCATAAAATATATGTACATATATACACACATATATGTATGCCTGTGTGCTATACATTTAGGCCCATATTGTCAACTATTTCATCGAGAAACGCGCGCATTTATATCTGAAATGCTTCATGTTACATATATTATACATTATATTATGTCAGAAATAAATGCGCACATTCATAGATGAAAGTGCGTTCAGAATACAGGCCTGAGTGAGAATCGAAACGTGAAGAAGTGATTAGCCGTTGACCGAGGGATTGTTGATTATTTGAAAAGCCGCACGAGTGGGCGGGGGAGGGAGTCATCGAAGCCACGGGAACACGCATCGGGCGCACGCGGCACGGAGTCGGGCGAGAGAGAGACGCCGCGTGAGATAGAGAGAGAGAGGAGATAGTCTGTCGCGCGAAGAGACAAAAGTCGGTCGTGTGCCCGCGGCCCGCGCCCCGCGCCCATACTCGTGCTGAAGTCGCTGGAGAAGACTAAGGAGTGAGGACTGAGGAGCAGTCAGGTCCTAGCACGGTCGTATCGTGGGTTAGTGTTGTCCTTGCATCGTGCTTTGTAACAAATCGGCAATGGAGAGCAAGAGGAGATACACACGTAGACGTAAGTATAATCTGTATTGTAAATATGTTTTGGAGGATTCACAATGAGTCCGATGTTCGACGTACGACGATCCGACATGCAATATATATAGGAAATTTTTGTCTCTAATAATAAATTCTTTTATTGGATGTCGGATCGTCGTACGACGAACATCGGACGCAGTGTGAATCATCCATTATACGTAATGTACGGAAATGATAAACAATTGCATTATTTTCAGCTAGAAGCGAAGGCAGTATTGCCACGGCGCACGAGGAGACGGCGAGAGCGAGGGCGCCTGTAACGGTGCAGGGGAAGACGACGGCGAGAGCGACAATGCCGTTGCCGGTGCATGATGGAACGGCGAGAGCGACGGCGCCGAAGCCGGTGCACGAGGAGACGGCGAGAGCGACGACGCCGCAGCTGGTGCACGAGGAGACGGCGAGAGCGACGGCGCCGCTGCCGATGCACGAGGGGACGGCGAGAGCGACGGCGCCGCTACCGATGCACGAGGGGACGGCGAGAGCGACGGCGCCGCTGCCGATGCACGAGGGGACGGCGAGAGCGACGGCGCCGCTACCGATGCACGAGGGGACGGCGAGAGCGACGGCGCCGCTGCCGGTGCACGAGGGGACGGCGACAGCAACGGCGGCGTTACCGACGCACGAGGGGACGGCGACGTGGCCACCGGTGCATGGGCCGACACGAGGGCAGCAAGGCGGGTTCAATAAGGTAAGGTAATGTTTTGAAATTTATACATACATGTCACACATAGGTACATACACACACACACACACACACACACACACACACACACACACACACGTAAGTGCAGTCGCGGTCATTGATGCCTGGACACCAACGTTCGGAAAATCACTCTTCGTCTCTTTCTAAGGGAGACAGTTAGAAAGAGACGAAGAATGAGTTTCCGAACGCCGGTGTCCAGGCATCAATGACCGCGACTGTACATGGCGTCATAAATGTTTTTCCACCGCGCGTCCGAGTATGGCTGCGTTCCAATATTCACTGCAAGTACTGTAAGCATCGCTCCATCTTCGTTTGATATACGATGTGCAACGAAGACAGAATGATGCTTACAGTACTTGCAGTGAATATCGGAACGCAGCCTATATAGCATATTATTTCAGTTTGGTAGAACTGTAATATTTATGCATGTGCCGGAATCACACAATGCACGAATGTCATGCCTGCATTCCTGCACGCTGACTGACGCCGACCAGTGCATTGAACGTTACTCGGTTTGCTGTAACGTTGCATAAAGTTATCATAGGAAGCTTGCAACGCTAGTGGATCGCTTGCATGGTGACACGCGCAGTAACATGTCAACGATGAAGAAACAACAGCGTTTATTGAAATAAATAAATGTAAATATCAAAATATTAACGTTATCTGTTCCGCTTCCGCTTGTTATCGAGTCCTGTTTTTTTTTGTTTTCCATAAAAGCATTTCTTAGGAATGTAATTTGTTTATACATTCTTTTTTTTTATGTGGGCGTATTTTTTGTACTTTATTATTAAATTAATTCTTTGTAGAGCTGCATTATACGTAAATGTTTATTATGCTAAATTGAGTGTAACAGCATACAGTGTAGGTTAATTTTTATACGTCTCTAATTGTTATGTCTTCATTATTCTACAACATTTTTGAATCTGAATCTGACGTGTAGGTATAGGTACTAAGAAATTATCACAATTCTTTCTTTTCTGAAGTTACTGTCGATCGTTTGCTCGATCTGTTTTCTGTGAGCGTTGACAGCATCTTCAGAAAAGAAACAATCGTACTAATTTGATGGTACACGTCAAACGTCATATTCTGATTTGAAATTGTCATGGAATAAAGAACAAATAACAATATTATTAGACGTGTCTAAAAATAAACCTATGCTGTTTACCCAAATTGTCATAATAAACATGTACGTAATAAAGGTGTATAAAGAA